>JALPQI010013432.1:0-25947 GCA_025490895.1 Thaumatotibia leucotreta | reverse complement strand
CTGTTGCCAGGTTATGCTTGAAATTGTGTGCGAGAATTTGCACGTGAGAGGTGACACTATCGATTTTAGCTGCACATGGAACGTGTTAAAGCAAGACCGAAGGGAGTGCTTTAAATCGACACGAGTTACGAATTTCATTTCCGCACGTGTATCGTACGTTTTTCAGTACATACTCGTATGGCCCTCCGAAGATTTCGACCTGACGTAAAATGAACCACTTCTGGCACTAGCGAAAATGCACCATCTGTACTGAAAAATAAGCTTTTCATAAAAAAAAATATTGGAAAAATATACGGATGACTAAAGTTGCTACAGGGAATGGCGCCCATTATGTTACATTTGCATAAAGGGTAAATTAATAAAAAAATTAAATGTTTTAAAATTGAATGTCGAATTTACGGGAATATTGTTATTATTTACCCTTTTTGGAGATACGTGACAAAAACATGTATATGTGCTGTGATCAAAACATACTTAACATAGGACCAACATTCAAATGCATTTTGGAGATAACACAATATATCAGAAATATAGAGCCAAAGAAAACGCAAATAGTATTAAAGACTGTATCGTTTATTATAAATACAAGTTTGACCTGGTCTAACTATTGAAATACGTATTATTTTGCGTTTCTATGTTCTGAGTGTGTGGTGTGTATGTAATGTATGGCTACTTTCCAAGGCTTTATCGTGCTATAAATATTGGCTATCAAACGTTTTTCGGACAAACCTATACAGCTGAATGTAAGACTATTTCAGCGACTCCATGGTACTATTTTAAGAAGCAATAGGTCAAGATGCTGCCCGAGTATATTATCTAAACGGAGTCTTCATGATTCCCCAATCAGCCATACACAAATAAAATGTGGTGGATTTTATGTTTTACATAAAATCGGATTTTTACACAACGTTTTAGATGCCATTCACTTTCTTATGCGTGCGAGAACAGCGAAGCAGCTATAAAAATCAGCCATACATAAAAGCCTTAATGAAACACCATGGGCTTGATCCATAGTTAAAACAGGTGGATATAAATGCTCCATGATAGTTATATTAGATGTCAAAGTCAAATACACGTAAGCTACATACCATATTCTCATTAAAGTATCCTTTCACAAATTCAGGTCATTTTCTTGGGCAATATAAGTGCTATGGCAATATCTAAATGTTTGACATTACGAAGCACATGAAAGCATGTCTTTCAAAGTACGATTTTTTTGTGTGTTATGTCGTCTTTTTCGCAAAACGTAAATTTTCTTGTAATAAATTTTCTTTACTTGTCCGAAATATTTTTTATGCTTTACATCGAGTTTCTAGGATGAAATGTGTACCTTATTGAAGCAGTAATTAGACACATGTATGTTTTTATATAAAAATGTAATATAAAGAAATATGGCTAAGTAAAATATAATTAATGATACACCCTTTAATATAGGCCTCACAAATTTAATGATAGCAGCAAGTATATTAGTATACCCTGGGTGCAAATACAAAATACAATAAATACATCTTTCATCCTGTATAAATGTAATGGATTTACTCCCGATTATTATATTACTTTGTGAAATATGCAGCACGGAAGCTTAAATAAAAGCATTATCCTATATTCAAAATTAGGTATGTTATTTTTGCGTCATTTGCATGATTAGTTCGACCCCTGATCATCAGTTATAATTATGTCAGCCTCCGTAGCCTAGTTGGTAGTAACCCTGCCTACGAAGCTGGAGGTTCCAGGTTCGAATCCCGGCGAGGGCATTATTTGTGTATTTATTTATCAGAAATATTTGTTCCTTGGTCATGGTTGTCTATGTATTTAAGTATCTATATGTATCTATCTATTATATACAGGGTGGTCCAAACCTTGACGTCAAAAAATTTTTTTTAGATTCCTCACGTCATGAGCTATCAGAATATACCCCATGTATGTTAGCCGATTTTTTGTAGTTTTCGAGTTATGAATTTTTGAAATTTTTTTTTGTGAAATTCAGGAATGAAGAAATTTATTGATAAAAAAAAACTATTGGGTTTTTTAATATTTTCTTTTTGTAAGAGTATTACTACAAATAAAGCATTTACTGACAAAAAAATTAGCGTCCTCACTTTGATACAAGTAGGATAAAAAATACCAAATTCAAAATTTTACGTTAAAAACGCATCAAAATAGCATTAATGTACGTAAATAAAAAAAATAAAACATATCCCAAGGATTTTTGGTACTCTAAAGATTGCCCTAGGCCTTAAACCTTCGTAAAAGCAAAAAAAAGTGATACTTAATGATGAGGATTTTTCAGAGTAGTCGGTCAAATAAACTTAAAAAAAACTTCTAAATTTTTAATTTAAAAATAAAGTAATATTTCGTCTGTTTTGTTGTTCTTATCAATAAACAAAGACAGAAAATACCACGAAAACTCAATTTGTGTAGTTATTCAAGTCATTTTTTACTACTTTAAAATTTTAAGTTTTTTTATTTTTATTTGACCGACTACTCCGAAAAATCCTCATCATTAAGTATCACTTTTTTTTTGCTTTTACGAAGGCTCAAGGTCTAGGGTGGTCTTTAGAATACGAAAATTCCTTGGGATATGTTTTATTGTTTTATTTACGTACATTAATGCTATTTTGATGCGTTTTTAGCGTAAAATTTTGAATTTGGTATGTTATTATCCTACTTGTATCAAAGTGAGGACGCTAATTTTTTTGTCAGTAAATGCTTTATTTGTAGTAATACTTTTACAAAAAGAAACTAGTTAAAAAACCCAATAGTATTTTTTTTATTAATAAATTTCTTCATTCCAGAATTTCTCAAAAAAAAAAAATTCAAAAATTCATAACTCGAAAACTACAAAAAATCGTAAATATTAGATGTCATATACCAAAGAAAAACGACCAAGATCACCTATGTCCGAGGTGGGGATCGAACCCACGTACTCAGCTTTCGCGGCTGATGCCTGTACCCCTCGGCCACTCGGTCGGAAGATCCCCACCTCGGACATAGGTGATCTTGGTCGTTTTTCTTTGGTATATGACATCTAATATTTATAATTTATATAGTATTAAGTAGTGTGACTACTGGAGAAAAATTAAAAGTACAAATCAAAATATTTAGTTAGTAAATAATTTGATTTGTGTTTTCGCAATACGTTCTACAAAAAATCGGCTAACATACATGGGGTATATTCTGATAGCTCATGACGTGAGGAATCTAAAAAAAATTTTTTGACGTCAAGGTTTGCACCACCCTGTATATCGTCGCCTAGTACCCACATCATAAGCTTTAATTAAGCTTACCGTGGGACTAGGTTGATTTGTGTAAGATGTCCCAAGATATTTATTTAATTTTTTTATTTATGTACTTTTTTTGTGGACAGTCCTTATTTCAAAAAATTTTAAAATCAGCATGTTTGCATAATTTTTTATGAAATTGTACGCCTGATACGCATTATAGGACTGCGGATCTCTAACGAGTTTCGTATTAAATATTAATGGGATAGTCTCGCATCCGTGTATTTTCTAAATTTACCGTCTACTTTACACATGGCTTGCTAGAGCTTGCCAGATTATAAATTAATCACTTATATTATTATTATGTTACACTATGTCGTTTCGATTCACACTAGTCACATAGTTGTAGTACTGTAAATATTTTCACTATGAGTATTACAGTATCACATCATCATTGACGGCGACTGTCACGGGTATTAGCGGAGGTTGGATGACGCTTAAAACTAGCGTTGGGAGGTCAAAGAATATGGCCTTAAGAATTAATGTTAGATTGATTATTTCATAAACGGTAGTATTATTATTTTATTACAATGTATCCGTACAAATAACGAATCTCTAACAGTTTTATCTGTTATGACACCCGACATTTTTTAAGGCTAGTAGTCATACTCCATCTATTTAGAAAAAGTTATTAATACAATTTTACTCGTTGGGTAACGCACTTTCGATATCAGTTGAAAGTTTTCTGATATCTGTTTTATTTACGGAATTATGGCCTGGCCACACTTAACGATTACACCCTGTATTATTCTTACGACAAATCTCTGGGAAGTCTAATCAGATACTTAATAAGGCAATTTAAAACCTATTACACATTTGTGGCCGTTTTAAATCTATAAAAGTAACCCCATTTTTTTCTAAAGTCACCAGGTTCTAAGGTACCTAATGTTTCTTACTTCAATTACGTAAAAGTAATAATTAGATTTGACTTTGTACTAGCTGCTAAATAATCATTAGGACTGTTACTACGCCCTAAATGACTTTGATTTACTTTAATTTGCTCTTAGTAACATTTCGGCTTACTCTAAGTTTAATTGCTATGAAATTTAAAGTAGGTACCTACTTATCTATATAAGCACAAACTTACTATCGAATTTGCCTAGATCATTTATCTAGAACATCTCAGAAAATGTACACTCGGCTTTCAAAATTAAGGAGTTAGTTTTCAGTAAAATACGAGTTTGCTTCGAGATAATAATTTTCAAAGTCTGGCAATCAGTTAAATCACTTCAAAATACTACCTACAACCACGGGCACGGGTGTAACGTCATGCCCAAAACGTCAGGATAATATTAAACGTAAGCATACGCGATTAAAACCAGTTTGTCGTTAAAATATGAGTGACAAGCGTGAAAGTTTGACCTCCTTATTCATAAAGGTCTCTTAACTGAGATGTATTAGTAATATCGGGTAGTTTGGTATTTGCGTACCTACCCACTTATGAAGAATAAACCAGTCTTGAATATACTCGCGTGCTGTGTTTTTTTTTTCTTTAAATATGGCAATCGTCTTTTGACATTTTTGCCAGCTTCGCGTCAATTAGTTAGAATTCAATTTGCCCAAAGAAATATAAATGATTAGTATCACTTAGATCAGGGCTAAAAAATAACAATTAGTGTGATAGTAGGGTTAGTATTGAGACGCGTGCTGTGTTATTTGGCTCCCGTATGTAAAACCTACATACATAGCATTTATTTATAGCAAGCCGCTAAGTATTGTTTGTCCCTTTCGGCCTTATCAATATGTCTATAAGAGCAAAAGGGCCAAACAAATACACGGCTTGCTAAGTTAGCAGACGTTTATAAATAAGGGGTTTTAGTGTAGTTCGAAGTTTGATCTCGACCGTATTTGGGTAGTGCCTAGGGAGTCTCTCACCGACAGACCCGGAACCTGTCGGTAAATGTATGTTATTGATAAGAAATAGCGGTTTAGTAAATCCATATTTGGGAGAGTAAACGTGTAATATGTAGCAGTGTGTGTCTATGATACTGGCTTTTATCGAAACCGAGGAATGCGATGCAGATTTCTAGCCAAACTGTGAACATTATTCGATTCAAAATGCTAATGTTAATAGTAATTAACTTTCTAAGAAAAGTTAATTCAGAATCAATGTACTTCCAAATGAATCGTTCATTTGCACTTGACAATGACAGATCGCAGCCACTCACAACGTTTGACAACTAAACAGTACCTACACGCGTTACATTGATCGTTCGTAGGAAATAAAATTAATTTTACGGTAAATTTAATTATTTGACAAATGTTAATACTTGAAAACGATTGCTAGTAATGCGTATTATTACCCATTTTCGTAAAAGCCCGGGTCATGGAAGCACACTGTACCTATATTGGATGATAGGTGTAATAGGTATAGGTACAGCGGCGGCCAAATGGATTATATATTCACCAAGGAATTTATTCGATTAGGACATGTATTTTGCAGCCTAGTTTTCGATGAGATTCTTCTTGCTTAATTAAACGTGTTTACTTAAGCAGGACGTAAAAGTGTTAATTTAATTGGATTGTGTATGATAGCCAGGGATCGGAAATTCGGATCGATATTCACCTAAATCCCGGAAATTGTTGAGCAAATATGGAGGCAACATTTTAATTTTGATCAGTTTAATAAGTATTCTCTGGTACTCCGGGATTTTACAGAGTGGCAGAAGAAGGCATAAAACCATCATGTTTAGTTTATGGATATATTTAACTATGTTTGTAAGGAAATAAGTTCCATTATAAATTTAACAAAAACACTATGTAGGTTAGGGTGCTTCTTATTTTTGCAATTTTGTAGGATTTTCGAACCAATAAAGTAGCTCTTTGCTCTCCCGATTGTAATTTTCTATGTAGCACCCTCTCATTTTGTTATTTGAACAAAAACAAAAAGTAATACAGAAAACGACTAATCAATTTGTCTTTAGCGACCCCTAATTTTTGTTTATAATAATTGAAAAAAAAAAAAACAAATGTGGTTTACTTATCAAATAACAAAATGAGAGGGTGCTCCATAGAAAATTGCGATCGGGAGAGCAAAGAGCTCCTTTATTGTTTCGAAAACCCTACAAAATCGCAAAAATAAAAAGAACCATAATGTAGGTAGTGTAAAATTTACAAATTTGCAAAATGATGTCAACATTTTTTTATCTTTATCTTACAAAACTTGTTAGTTCTAGATATAATACCTAGATTCAAGGCTTTGGAATACCTATAGAAGAATATTAACAATACAACGTTTTTTTTAAGTAACGATAGCATTAATAAATGTTCTGGGGGAGGTATATGTCGAGCATTGAATGTTTATATGCTGATGATGATGATGACGAAGTAAAGTTTGGTACGCATGTTCAATACAATACAATACAAAAATCTTCATTCCATATCTCATACGTAATTAAAAAAAGTACACAAAACAAAAGAAATACAAAAACAGAGGTACCAAAAGGCGGCCTTATCGCTAAAAAGCGATCTCTTCCAGACAACCTTTGGGTAGAGGACGTTTGGGTTTTAGAGGCATGTTCATGTAATATCCGAGGTAAAAATTATCTTAAAATTCAGAAAAGGAGATACGAATATTCAATTTAATTTTTAATTGAAAAAAATAATGCAAAATGTGAAATTACAATAACTAAGTGAGAATACAAAATTATAATTGGCACATTGCGTCGGAATCTCAGTTCAGCAACTGAGCTTTATTAAGATAGTATTTCCGGCGTTATATTGTATCCATCACTCTTCCTCAAATTTAATGAATTTCGCAAAAATCCACTGAAGATTAATTTCGAAATAAAACCTCGTCCCATAAAATGCTCAAAATGCTTTGTTTGTAAAAAAATAGAGTGAAAGTTGGCTTAATACGAACTTCAAAAATGGCAAATTTCGACAAACCTGTCTCTGTCAGTCTCACAGAGGCGAAATAAGTCTGACAGAGATAGACGCTTCGAATTTTCTATGTTCGATGTTTCTGGTAGGGTAGGGATCTTGTTCAGGAAAATAATTGTCAGGAGACACGCCAGCTATCCGTGAGTTGTGACTCAAATAAAATATTTAAAAGGTACTTTGGCACCCCCGTGAAATACTTAGATACTTTAACCGAGAGGCACACCTCTGGCACAGCATTGGGTCAAATCGGGCAATTTCTAATAAAACCGTATTTGAAAAAATCATTACCTACGAGTATGATATTATATGTAATTATGTGAGAATTTTAGTAAACACGTCTCATTTTGTCGCTTGCCAAGTTGCGATAAGGACGGAATGGCTTGTAGCTTTATCCGAATTAAATGTCTACTGGCCTGGCCACGACATTGGTCTAAGGCGACCAGCGGCGAGCGAATCCATAAGTTGGAGCGAGATGCTGATATGGGTACGAGAGGGAGCACGTATGGTTTCCGCTAAGCCGGTCGCCTTAGACCAATGTCGTGGCCAGGGCATGAGCGTCCTTATGGCAAGCGACAGAGGGGGACGTTTCCCTAAGAAGTATATAGTGCAGTTTGTCATGATGCGTTGACAAAGGCCTCTTGTCATTGAAAATAAGGTGCATAAGTATACGTAATACGTTAAGGTATAAGCAGTAAATACCTGAGTCAAATAAAAATAATTTAATAACATGAAATATAATAATTATTATACCGGGTGGCCCATTCAAATCGGTCAGTATGGGAAAGTCTGAAACTATAAGACATACGAAGATTTATTCTTAGGAACCATGTCATTGATTTTGATAATAAGAAAAACTGCGTTGATAAATATGAAAGAAAAAAGTTTTTTTTCTTAAGATTTACACAATAAACACCTAGTAAAATAAATTTAAGTACGTGAAAACAATGAATTCCATTCATTTTAGACATCATGTTTCTTAGAGACATTTACTGCTTAAGATCTACACAAACGATATCTGAATAGAATTAGTTATTTTTCAAAACAACCGCGTTCGATTCCCTGGCTGGGTACAGTTTATTTTTCAAATGTATGAATGCAGTTTTTCTTTTTATCAAAATCGGTGACATGGTTCCTAACAACAAATCTTCGTATGTCTTATAGTTTCAGTCTTTCCTATACTGACCGATTTGAATGGGCCACCCTGTATATTGCCCGCTTTGCCAATTCACTATAGGCAATTCATAACTTTTTTGAAGGATAAAATTAGTAACACGAGTTGCATGAAACTGTATTAGTTTATGTTTATCTACTGCTTATTGCTTATATAATTATATTATATCTCTTTTTTGACACGAAAGAAGATACAATAAAGCATCGAAAACCTATTTTCAATTTAATTTACCTATATACAGGTGGCGAGTTACCTACACCCGACACAATTATACGACTGGATATTGCAAAACTGTGCGCCTTTTATGTGACCTACGTAATTGCCCCAGTTTACCCTACGACTAAACCAAGAAAATAAAGTCTTCACCGACTTCTTACTTAACGGTTTTGCTTGAAACCTTCGCCATTAATGTGACCCTTTTATTGTTTTCAATTTTTTATTTTGCAGGATAATCTCAAAGCTTTTAACAATTTCTTTTTACAGATGAACACTGATTTTAATAACGTTCAGATAACGCAGGATTCTTTACAGTGCCAAAATGAAGGATTCGCTATTTCGTGAAGCTCAGATTATTAAAATACTGTCTGGAGAATAATCCAGTTTAATTCTTACATAAATTGACGCGAAACGAGATGACATGGCGCCCTCTCCATATACGTTTAAGATACCAAAGTGCGTAAGTAGCCAAAATGACAATTTTTAATACCCCGCCCTCCCCTAGCCAATATGACGTGTAATTTATTGTCAACTTAAGTAGTCCTCTTAATAACGCTTCAATTTACGTTTTTTATTAGGCACACATGATGGGGAAAAAACACTTTTGCCAACTACGAGGTAAATGTCCGTGAAATGTTAAAACTCAGTTCAGGATTTGACATCTGGTTATGTTTAAAAAGTGCTTAAAAAAAAGTATGAATTACCTATATATTTTTACTAGCTATGATGGTATTCAGCAGAGAGTACCAAAAAATTACACGTGATTTGTCCGATGACCCCCCCTCCCCTATGGTGATACTCGTAATGGGTGATTTTTTCTTGACCCCTCCTCCCCCTATACAGTATGACGTGATTAATGGACAAGCCCTAAGTTATAGGGACGGAGCTATACTAAGGAATGAGAGGTGAATATCACTATCTCATTCCTTAGTATAGCCCCGTCCCAAGAACTTACAGGGGCCTATTTCTCGAAAGCTTGTAACTTGTAATACAAGCGGAAGTTTTTATCTAATTCAATAGTGTTAAAAAGAGACTTCCACTTGTATTACAAGTTACAAGTGTTCGAGAAACGGGCCCCAGGTGTACGGCTGGCCTTATAGCGTTAATAATTAGATATTTTTTAAATCTTTGCCGCTCCGATATATCTGTTGGCGACTGTACCTACGCAATGTAAGCAAATCAAGTTGAGAGAACTACTACTACGAGTACTATGAATATTAAAGTAAGTTGGTACTTTAAATTAGTATACCTACGCGTTTGTTTAGCCTGATAGATTCACATTCAGAACCAAAAAAGTTTATCAATTTAATAACAACGCAACAACGGTTCTTCTTAGCATTCGTTCTTATAAATCTTAGTGTTTTAACCGACTTCAAAAAGGAGGAGGTTCTCAATTCAACTTTTTTTGTATGTTCGAGTATGTTGAGTATGAGTATGAGTCCAAGAATCGTGAACCGATTTTTTTTTAATCGAACGTGTATTAATTGCCGTGAGATGGTTCCGTTGCAATGCAACCAAGTCGGAGTCTGATGATGATGGTGGTATCTTGGAGAAATCGGTTGAAGTCAGTTTTCTAGGGTTTCATAGGCAAAATGGCAAAAACGGAGCCCTTATAATTATATTCGTCATATTATCCGTCTGTCCGTCTGTCACAGCCGATTTACTCGGAAACTATAAATGCTAAGGTAATGAAATTTGGTAAGGATATCTGTTGTATATACCGCTACATAATTATGATACTGTAAACAAAATAACTGGGGTTGGGTCCCTCCATACATGTTGCTAAGGGGTAATTTTTTTTCGGTACATAAGTGTGTGGCCTATCAATAGAAAGGTCTTTAAAATGATAATTATAAAGTTTTCTAAACACATTTTTATTTAAACGAACCGTTTTCGAGATATCAGCTGTGTCTTAAAAAGTGTCCCCCCCCCCTATTTTCTAAACTACGCTATATAAAATTCTAAAATACAATTATATTATGCATATCAATAAACTCTTTCAACGATTTTTGGTTTGATTAAATTATCTCTTATAAATTTTGAGATAGAGTGATTTAACTTTATTTTTTTATGATAAATTGCTAATGGTCCGGAATCCTTCACGCGCGAGTCCAACTCGCACTTGGCCGAATTTTTATATTAGATAAATAAGTAAAACGTAAATTCTGCTTACTAGAGCGAGCAAGTAAACAAAATAACGGAGTTATTTTGATACACCCGTAGGGCATTTCAGAATAAACTGAACATGATCGAGCATCCCAGGAATTACCGAGTGATTTCATGGCGGGTAATTGGTTCCAATGTTTGTATAAACTATGCACCTTTAAAGTAGATAATATAGTAGGCTGATGTACAAAACGGATTGTACGTGGTATACTGTGATCAATATAGAGATAGACATGAAATACACCCTGAACACGTGATTGTTTTTTTAGACTCATTGTCAATTAAAATATTTGTATACCTTTAACTACACAAATATCGTTAAGTGCTCTAAAATACGTTCAGAAACAATGGACCAGCATTACCCACCATCAGAACTTGGCACATAAATTAATTTAACATTATATACGATTTTTCCGGAGGTTATGACTGTTATGAGTTTTAGATTTGGAATAGCTGTCAGATTCAAGTGGATGGGTGTCTATTCTGGTATCTATAGATATTTAGCCAGTCATCGACACAAAAAGTTAATTCAGTATGTGTTTTAGTTACAATCGGACGATATTTTCATATCGAGTGACTCAAGAATAGGGACATCACTCGATTGTCTATGATTAAAAAAAAATACAGATTCAAATCGCTGCCGCTGCCATTCCGAGCTGTCTTTTGTTTGTTGGCTTACTACTACAAGTGCAAAATTGTGAAAAATTGTGAATACTTTCTGATAATACTGATAATTACTTGATAATGAGTGGCAGTGACTCGGATAACGATATGACATACATCGTCAGCCTATGATAGTCCACTGCACGTATCTTTTGTCAAATAATGGTCAGTGACATTTCAATCCCTTAGTCGACTCTTACGACACCCGCAGGAGTTAGGGTGGCGACTGGTGACAAATGTATTCTTACTGCCGTCACCACACGGCCCATTAATGATTGATCTGACCATTCTGACCTTTAGTACTTTCTGATATCTACTCCTTAAATATATATTTATTTTCAAAACTACAATTTACGTACATAGATTAAATCTAACTAATCTACTTAACCTAACCTATATCTAAGATTGGCCCTTGTGGTATTGTACCGAGGATGCTGGCGGCATTTCCTCACTGTATCGCAATACTGATGCGTTGTACGAGGAAGTCGCCAGCTCTTCGATCTTTAAGTTACATCAACCAGACGTTTCGCGATCTCAGCAAACAATTTGCGTGAGCTGGGGCCCCATGAACCTAAAGTTTCTACGCCATACGATACAAAATCTTTATTGTAATTTATATTGTTTAGCAAAGCCATCATCACGTGCGTAATCATGTGTGAAGTTGCCAAAATTAATCGTTCAAACCCTCGTTTCATTCCCTATTCATATATTACGGATTCGTAATATATTAATATTATATTGACACAAGTATAATAGATTCGCAATGCCAATGGAAACAATACATGTCAAACAATAGTTTAATCAAGAAACATCAACAGCCAATGTACGCTGATAATTGAGCTTTATAGACTTTAGGCTTCATGTTTGACACCCTTACTACCAAATATTACCAAGTATTAATACTACGAGTATATGTACTAATAAGAAAGGTTAAATGGCAATAGATTTTTATAATCCTACATTAGGGCTTGTCCATTAATCACGTCATACGATTTTAGCCTATTTTAGACCCCCTCATCCCCCATGGTGATACTTGGTGATATTTTCAGGACCCCAAATATGACGTGTAATTTAATGCCAACGCAAATGTGATGGGAAGAAACTTTTTTGCCAACTACATACACACATAGCGCAATTCATATAAATACTAAAACGTTTATTTAATGGCTAGTCTGTGGCCATGAGTAAGCCCATTTCAAATAAAAATTAAAAAAATATATAGATAATTATAATAATTCGTAGTTAACATTAGTAGTTAACAGTGTAGAGGGCTACTACCGCGAAAATCGAAATTCGTAAATTTCGAGGATTTTTCTCTGTTACTCAAACGAAAGCGTCATTAGAGCGAGAGAGACAAATCCTCGAAATATACGAATTTACGGTAGGGCCGCTGATTAACATTTGGCGAAGGTATCGTAATAACTACGAGCGATTTCAATAATGTTTCATTTGAAATACCACATCACGAATACAAGTTTGAATTACAGAATCAGCATTGTTTTGGCATGATTGTTTATTAATTAAAGTTGTTGGATCTCTTGGGTACGTTCTTAAACTTGGGTCTCACGGGCCAGAGGCTAGGATCCGAACGCGAGTTGATAGTTTGTCTGACGTTGAGTGATGAACATTTAAATTTTAATTAAAGGTTGGGTAGAAGTTTACGAGTGTGTGTATGAAAAGTTTTCGTTTGCTTGAACTAGGATAGCTCTTTAGTCAACTGGCTTGAATAATATGAGGCATTGTATTGTATTGTATTGTATCCTGGCCATTTTTTTACGCAACTCGACATCAAACGTGCCTATTTTGCGTGGCTGGCTCAGTACTTGTTGTGGACTTCACATACACCCTTGAATTTATTCGCAGGTGTATGCAGGTTTCCCCACGATGTTTTCCTTCACCGTAAAGCACTCGTGAATATCAAATGATATTTCGTACATAAGTTTTTTGAAAAACTCATTGGTACGAGCTGGGGATCGAACTCACGACCGCTGCGTAGCAGCCGTGCGTTTTACCGCTAGGCCACAAGCCAATGGGTAAGTAATATAACGTATACGAACTTATGCTATATAAATCATAATGTATAAATTCAGTTTGTATAAATGTATAATGCCTAACGTGTAATAAATATAACGTATAAAAGGTATAATTATGAAATGAATAATTGTAAAATGTATAATGAACGTAACATATAATATCGTTTACGATAACGATTAATTGGTATAACATTGAAATAATCTAATATACAAAACAACTATCTTACACAAAATATAAGCCCCTACAATTTTTTTATAATTAAACTATACAATTATCATTATATTTCATTTGAATTGATTTACTATTTATCCGTTTATTAAGCCGTATCCGTATAGGAAGCGATTTAGACCTGGGAACCGGTCGACGAAGCCCCGCTGCGCGGGGCTTCTATTTCTGCTCTAAGGGATAAAAGGTACCTATCGAACCTATCCAGGTTAGAGTAGGGGATGTACAAATATATTTTTTAATGCGGGGGGCTCCGCCCCCCGAGCCCCCCTTGTGGGGGGCTTCGCCCCCCCGTCCCCCCTTTTTTTTTGGTTTCGCAAGGATGACGATGCGTAAACAATGAATTAAAAGTAAGTAGGTCTTTTATTTATCCGGGAAACTACGCTCGAAACCTAACCAATCCAAGTCGGTTTTACCCTGATTTATTACTTGGATTGCTTAGGTTTCGAGGCTAGAACGGATTGAAAAGGGTAAGTAATATAACGTATACCTTTTTGTAGAACTTAACCTAACTTTCTTACTTTTCTGGCAGTTATATTTATATCGTTATATCAGATGTTAGTATATGTTTTAACTTTTATACCTTTATATTGATATATGAAACGGAATTCGTTAATATGTACGTTAGACTAAACAACGGTATATATTATTAACGTTATATTATTTTTGTATTATACTATTTGGAAATAGATGTTTAATACATTATACCTAACGTTAGTATACGTTATGAACGTTTGTAAACTGTAATTATACTAAAAGTGCGTATTCATTATGTTACGCACCCCAAGCCAATATGAGGCATATTCATGTATAAACTACAACCAAAACTTAAGTAGGTACCTAAATACATTATTTGAAGACTTTTTCGGTCTATACATCCGTGTCATTCAATTGAATATAGTTCAAAACGCGTGCTTAGTGCGCAGTCTAGCGCGCGCACCCATCGCTAACGCACATGCGCAAAATATTAAATAAACCTCATTTTCAATCTTATAGTTTCCAGTGGTTCTCAAACTTTCATTAACGGTCTAATAATGCAGTGTGCTTTTTGTGATGCATCTATCAGTGACAGTGCTCAGTGTGTGGCCTGTCATAATGCAATAGGTTTTTGCTGTGCCCAAATTACTGAGGCTGGATACAGAAAACTTGGAGCAGACCGAAGAGCAACATGGAAATGCCACAAGTGTAGAAGGGATGCGTCTCCATGTCAAGTTAACAAAGCTGAGGCGCCACCGAATCAGCCTAAGGCATCGGATAAGAAAGAATCAACGGCGGCTCGGTCTAAAGCTTCCAAGGTCGAAGATGCTGCACCTGCTCAAAATAAACCCGCTGACCTGGACTCAATCATGAATCAACTAAAAATCATGCAGGAAAATCTCTCTTGTCTGCCTGGACTGGTACTGGATATTAGTCTACTTAAAACTGACTTGTCGGAACTAAAAGACTCATGCCATTTTACAAGTTCGAAGTTGGATGACTTTTCCGGACGGCTGGCCGAAGTTGAGAAAATAATCCCGGAGATGGAGGACATCCGTGAGAAGTTCCACACCCATAATCAAGAAATGTCATTGTTGAAACATGAACAGGCTTTTATCAACCAGCAGTTGCGCCTGAACAATGTCGAAATCAAAGGTGTTCCACTCAGAAAAAATGAAAACTTGTTTTCAGTATTCATGAATATTTGCTCGGCTATGGAGTTTGTTGTAGACAAAAATTGCATTGATTATATATCCAGAGTTCCAATACATAACTCCAGCGAAAAATTAATAATCGTGAAATTCATTAACCGTCATATTAAGGAAAATTTTGTAGTGGCTGCCAGGCAGAGGAAAGTTATCACTGCGGATGAGATCGGTTTCCAAGGAAACACCCAAAGAGTCTATGTAAATGACCACCTGACACCCGAAAATAAGAAACTGCTTACACTTGTCAAATCTTCGCTGAAGCAAAAAGGCTACCTCTATGTGTGGGTTAAGTACTGCAAAATTCACGTTCGAAAGGATGATAACTCTAAGGTTCTAATTATTTATAACGAACGTAGTTTAAACAAGTTGCTTTAAATTGGTGTTTAATCAATTTATCGTTTAATTATGTATTTAACATCGCGTGTTTGCTTTTGTTACTATTATTAAATATTAGCACTAAGCTATTTTGCACAAGTTTTACAACCGCTGACCGGCTTACCTGGGTGGTCTTTTGTCCGGCGCATCGCCTTATCGCAAATTGCAATTGCCTACTGATATTTACGCCATGCTCACCGACCTGCGCTTATCTCTTTTCTTTGCACCTATTCAATAATGCCTATATCAACTCATTCTTTCGCACTTTTGTTATTGAAATTGCTACTTATTCTTACCGGCAATTAAAATTTAAAATATGTGTATTTCAGGTTATTAGCTCATTAAAAATAAGTAAAAAAAGTTTTAAGTTAAACGGTTTTTATTGCACCAAAAACTATAAAATAAAAATTAGTTGTAACTAACCGTTAGATGCTACTTTCTGTAGATTAGTCACGTTAAACTATTATCACTGTAGTCTTCCCAAGTTGGATGCTGAAAGCCACGTTTAGCCTCTATGTCAGTGGATTAAGCGTTACCAAATCGGAAACTTTTACCAAACTGAAATAAAAACGTGGGGCGTACGCAATTGTGATTAAGTCACTATAGTTATTTAAGAACAACCATAGCAATCAAGATATACATAGTGTAATAAGTCTTGTTCTGGCTTTGATAAAAGTTATTTACCTCTGTAGAAGTGATGGAACAGATGGATTATTAATTGCAAAATTAAAGCTACAATTACATAATTATTTTGAACTTGTATGTTTCTTTATAATAACGCCCCACGTTTTTATTTTAGTTTGCTAAAAGTTTCCGATTAGGTAACGCTTAATCCACTGACATAGAGGCTAAACGTGGCTTTCAGCATCCAACTTGGGAAGACTACAGTGATAATAGTTTAACGTGACTAATCTACAGAAAGTAGCATCTAACGGTTAGTTACAACTAATTTTTATTTTATAGTTTTTGGTGCAATAAAAACCGTTTAACTTAAAACTTTTTTTACTTATTTTATTTTCAAGTTTTTAGTGCAATTGTAAAGTTAATTTCCGATACTATACCTACTTATTCTAGATCGAAGATGTTGTTTGTAATATGCAATACAATTATAACTAGCAGGTTTAACTCTCGCGCTTTAATCACGACACATATGTAAACGTAATGGACATTATTTTATGTGTAACGAGAGGGGAATCCCTGCTGAATAGATATTTTTAGAAATCCGACACTAAAAAAATGTCTCGCCCTTCGCGAACCAATCACGCTGTCATTCTATCAGCTGGAGGGCCGCAGGCCCGACGGCTCGCCCTACGTGAACCACTCACGCTGTCACTGTATCATCTGGAGGGCCGCAGGCCCGACGGCCCGCCCTACGCGACCCACTCAAGCTGTCACTCTATCAGCTGGAGGGCCGCAGGCCCGACAGCTCGCCCAACGCAAACCACTCACGCTGTTACTCTATCAGCTGGAGGGCCGCAGGCCTGACGGCTCGCCCTACGCGAATCACTCACGCTGTCACTCTATCAGTTAGAGGGCTGCAGGCCCGACGGCTCGCCCTACGCGAACCACTCACGCTGTCACTCTATCAGCTGGAGGGCCGCAGGCCCGACGGCTCGCCCTACGCGAACCACTCACGCTGTCACTCTATCAGCTGGAGGGCCGCAGGACCGACGGCTCGCCCTACGCGACCCACTCAAGTTGTCACTCTATCAGCTGGAGGGCCACAGGCCCGACGGCTCGCCCTGCGTGAACCACTCACGCTGTCACTCTATCAGCTGGAGGGCCGCAAGCCCGACGGCCCGCCCTACGAGACCCACTCAAGTTGTCACTCTATCAGCTGGAGGGCCGCAGGCCCGACGGCTCGCCCTACGCGAACCACTCACGCTGTCACTCTATGAACTGAAGGGCCGCAGGCCCGACGACCCGCCTTACGCGATCAACTCACGCTGTCACTCTATCAGCTGGAGGGCCATAGGCCCGACGGCTCGCCCTACGCGAACCACTCACGCTGTCACTATCAGATAGAGGGCCGCAGGCCCGACGGCTCGCCCTACGCGACCCACTCAAGTTGTCACTCTATCAGCTGGAGGGCCGTAGGCCCGACGGCTCGCCCTACGCGAACCACTCACGCTGTCACTCTATCAGCTGGAGGGCCGCAGGCCCGACGGCTCGCCCTACGCGAACCACTCACGCTGTCACTCTATCAGCTGGAGGGCCGCAGGCCCGACGGCTCGCCCTACGTGAACCAATCACGCTGTCACTCTATCAGCTGGAGGGCCGCATGCCCGACGGCCCGCCTTACGCGAACCACTCCCGCTGTCACTCTATCAGCTGGAGGGCCGCAGGCCCGACGGCTCGCCCTACGCGAACCACTCACGCTGTCACTCTATTAGCTGAAGGGTTCGCTCTGCGCGAACCCGAAGGCCTGAGAGGTCACCTCACACTATGAATAAGCGGACCGCAGGTCCGGCGCCACGTCCTACGCGAACTACCCACACTGTCAGCGGTTATGGCACACTAATAGTGGTTATTTTACACACTAATAGAGGTTAGGATTTGGAAGTGAGTATTCAAAATGTATATGTTTTTACCCATTAGCTAAAGCATTACTTTAAATTCAACATTTCGAATAACCTGGCGGTTATGGCGGGCAGTGGCACGTGTCTCAGCAGCATCAGGTTTGAGGAGTTGGAAGTCAGTATTAAATCCGTCTGTATCTTTTCGTCCAATATTCCGCAGGGTTTGAAGACGAAAGACTTTGATCAGTGTATGTTGCCAGTGATGTGATGACATACGGTACTAAACCGTGGTTGCTTACAATGGGCCTCATAAGAAGGCTCAATGTCACCCAAAGAGCAATGGAGAAGGCTATGCTAGGAGTCTGTCTGCGATATCGGATTAGAAGTGAGACCATCCGCAGCAGAATCAAAGTAACCGATATAGCTCTTCGAATCGCTAAACTAGAAGTGGCAGTGGGCGGGGCTCGTTGCGCGGGGAACCGATGGCTGTTGGTGCGGTAAGGTTCTCGAGTTGTGGTCACGTACCGGACGGTGCAGCGTGGGTAGGCCCCCCACAAGGTGGACTCATGACCTGGTGAAGGTCGCTGGTTGCAGGTGGCACAGGGCCGGTCCTTGTGGCAATCTTTGGGGGAGGCCTATATTCACCAGTGAACGTCTTTCGGCTGATATGATGATGATGATGATGATAATGAAATCCGTATGTTTCTACCAAATATCTAAAGCAGTACTTCAAAATCTACATATCGCTAAACCTAGCGGTTGTGGCAGGCAGTAACACTGGAGTATCAGATTTGAGGAGTTGGATGTTAGTATTAAATTCGCATGTTTCTACTTAATATCTAAAGAACTTCTTTAAAATCAACATATCGATAAAAGATAAACCGAAAAGCGGTTATTGTGGACAGTACTGCAACATCAGGAGTGAGGAGTTGGAAGTCAAGATCAGGCTGTTAGTATTTGATTATGCCAAACATGCCATACTTTCATTTTCACGTGTCTAACACTCTCGGTTAAGGTAAGCAGTACGTCTGCAGCATCAGGTTTTGAGGATACAAGGATACAAATATTATAATATTGCATTGTCATAGGGACTTGATAAGATTTCCAAATTTTATTGATTTCGGTGCAGTAGAAGTGGTCGAAAAATCGATCACAAGATTTGAAGCATCGACGACAGTTGATACGCGGTGAAGTTAATAAAAACCGTTTAAAAATTGCCGCAGTCTTACTGGATGATGCAATTTAACCCTAATCTGTTAATCTACCCAAATTTTGATGTTATAAATCTTAATGGGTAGTAGTTTTATTCCAAAACACCTTTCTATTTACTACCAGAACGTTAGGGGATTACGAACAAAAACCTTTACATTTTACCGGAATCTTAGTTTAGCTGATTATGACGTAGTTATCTTAACCGAGACGTGGCTGGTGGATGGTATATTGGACTCTGAACTTTTTGACGATCGTTACGTAGTCTGGAGACGGGATCGCGATTCCGTCCTGACGGGCCAAAGTCGTGGTGGTGGGGTGATCATTGCCACCCGTCGTGAGTTACGGGTGACCCCCCAGCCTACATTCCAATCGTCCGCCGAGGACTTATGGGTTACATTATCACTCAAGGATAACTGTAATAATTTGGTCAAAGTGCATTTATGCGTGTTATATCTTTGTAAACAAAACAATGGTAATACATTTTCACAACAGTTATCTAACTTCTTAAATAGGTTAAGTGATGTGGTCTTAAGTTATCCGGATGACAAATATTTGATTACTGGCGATTTCAACATGAGCAGTATTTTGTGGACGGTTCAAGACTCGGCTATGGTTCCGGCTTTTTATGCAGGTACGGATGAATGTAGTTTTATCGATGAACTTCATACACTCAGCCTGAATCAGTATAATGGAGTCTCGAATCGTTTCGGTAAGTTTCTCGATTTAGTGCTATCGAATGATCTCGTAGGTATAAGTGGATGCGCTGTACCATTGGTGCCTATTGATCCCTACCATGAACCCTTAATTATTGAAATTAGGTATACAAATATTATTCCCTTACTTTCAGCTCCTCAGCTCAAATACTTCTATAACAAGGGTGATTATTTATCGATTAATACCGAGATTGCCGCTATAGACTGGGAATCTGAGTTTTCTAACCGTACTTTAGACCAATCAATGGATTATTTTTATGGTGTTTTTAGGAACCTAAGAAATAAATTCATACCAAGTAAATTAATTAAAAAGGATAATTATCCAGTGTGGTATTCACTCCCTTTAAAAAAGTCGATCAAAGAAAAATATAAATATATCAAAAAATACAAAATATATAAAAATAAATCGGATTTGTTATCCTATCAGGTTCTTAGGGATAGGGTACGAAAATTGGAGGATAAATGCCTCTCTGATTACATGCAACGTGTTGAAAAAAATCTAGTCTCAAACCCAAAGCAATTCTGGTCCTTTGTCAAGTCTCGTTCCTCCAGCCATGGTCTCCCTAGCAGTCTCAAACATGGAAATAAAATAGTTAACTCTGGCTTAGAAATATGTAACGCTTTTGCTGAATATTTTTCTTCAACTTTCACAACATCAAACAGGGCTAGCACTAATCGTGCTACTTATCCTGGTGTCGATTCGACAGCTTGTTTAAACGGCATTGATGTTGGCCCCGATATGATTACCAATATTCTACTTAGGTTAGACCCCGCTAAATCAGCTGGACCTGATGAGTTACCGGCATTGTTCTTAATTAATTGTGCTAAAACCCTAGTGTATCCTATCGTCTTACTCTTCCGACGTTCCTTCGCTGAGTGTTCAATACCGTCCATTTGGAAGTCCGCCTTTATCACTCCAGTCCATAAAAAGGGCCCTAAAACGAATATCACTAACTATAGACCTATATCAAAATTATGTATATTGTCAAAGGTACTGGAAAAGGTTGTATTCAACCAAGTCTATAATACATTTAAACATTCTTTTAGCGCGTATCAACATGGTTTCTTACAGCGTAGGTCTACTGTATCAAACCTAGTATTATTAAATGACTACGTGACTGAAGCTATGGATGGCGGCTTTCAAGTGGACGTAATATATACAGATTATAGCAAATGTTTTGACAAAATTGACCACGGGCTATTGATATCCAAATTATATGACATGGGAATTCACGGGGATTTACTGAGATGGTTTGCTTCGTATATTGATAATCGCTCTCAGGCTGTAGTAGTGAACAATTATATGTCTGGCTGGGTGACAGTTCCGAGCGGTGTCCGACAGGGCTCCTTGCTTGGTCCACTACTATTTAACATATTTGTTAATGACATAGGCAAGTGCTTCTTGCATTCTAAACTTCTTTGCTTTGCTGACGATATGAAAATATTGACCAAAATCAAAACTTTTAATGACTCGTTATTGTTACAATCTGATCTTGAGCGTCTTGATGAGTACTGTCTCGAAAACAGATTAGAGCTTAATCCATCTAAATGTTTCTCAATTACTTTCACAAGGCAGCGCAAATTAATTTCTACGTCATATAAAGTGAGGGGGCAATTTCTTGATAAGGTCACGCATATGCGGGACTTAGGTGTAATACATGACTCCAAACTTATATTTGATAAACATATTGATGGTATAATAAATGGAGCACTTAAGGCCCTTGGCTTTATCATGCGTAATTCTATCTATTTTACACAGGCTAAAACCCTTAAAGTATTATATTGTACATACGTAAGAAGTAAACTAGAGTATGCGTCGCAAATCTGGAACCCTTGTTACAATACTTATATTGACCGCATCGAACGTGTGCAGAAAAAGTTCTTAAAATATTTATGCTTTAAACTTAAACATCCCTATAGTTCCACAGATTATGTTAGCATTTGTAAGAGGCACCACCTAGTACCCCTGCGAGGACGTCGTGAAATAGCCGATATTACTTTTCTATTAAATATCACTAGTGGCGTAACTGATTGCCCTGAGCTGCTAGGCAGGCTCTCTTTTGTTGCCCCCTATCGTTCTAAAAGATACCATCCCCCCATATCCTACAAAACTGCATCTTCCAATTATAGACAGAACAGTTACATGATTCGTGCTAGTCGTGCATTGAATAGGTTGTCAAAGGAATTAGACATTGATATATTTAACTGTAAAGTTCATAGTGTGAGGCAAAGTTTGGTTGAACGGTATTTCGTGTGAGCCTGGTAATCTGTTTTCGCTTCCTTCAGTCTATTACTGTATGCAGTAGGTATTGTATGTGTCCATATTATTTACTGTGCCTTCAGTAAAAAATTGTATAGTTCGTGAAATATAAATTGGTAACCTTCTACCTACATTATAGTAAAAATAAACATTAAATTTATATTTCTCGAACTATACATATACATACAAATATTTAAAAAAAAAAATTGTTTCTTGATAATATAATAATGTTTGTTTGTTTTTCTTTTAACAATTCGCATGTGTGTCTGCGAATGTGCTCAATCATTCGCTATGTGTTAATTTGTTCTATCACTATATGTGAGTTCCTGTAATTGGCTTTCTGTTTGTATTCTTACTTACTATTTAAGATGTGAAGCTGTTGGTTCTCCTTAAATAAAATAAAATAAAAAATAAAATTAAGGAAGACATAAGCCGTGTGGTGACGACAGTAAGAATACATTTGTCACCACCCCAAATCTTCCCGTGGGCGTCGTAAGTATCGGCTAAGGGATAGAAGTATCACTGAATATGTAAGTATTCGTTTATAGGAGAGTGATGACGGTCAGCAGCATCATCATAGTGGACACACTTCTGCGAGCGCCGATTAGGAGCATTTTCTCAAACATGCAAAGAATTATTGTCTTTACGTTCCTTAAAATAGACTCGGAAGTATAGGTGCCCACTGACGATCCGTCCAACATTCCATTCCATTCCGTATATACTAACTTGGCCGGAAATTCTCATTTTCCCGGCCTTTGATGTAATGTATTACCTCCTAAAAGCCCGGCCACGACATTGGTCTAAGGCGACCGGCGGCGAGCGAATCCATGAGTTAGAGCGGGATGCCAATATGGGTAATCCCTCTCGCTCGTATGGTTTTCCGCTAAGCCGGTCGCCTTAGACCAATGTCGTGGCCGGGCCATAACGTGTCCAGGGGCCCGTTTCTCAAACACTTGTAACTTGTCATACAAGTGGAAGTCTCTTTTTAAAACTATTAATAAAGAAGGACTTCCGCTTGTATTACAATTTACAAGCTTTCGAGAAATAGGCCCCAGCAGCGTATTGACAGAGGTTGATTATGATGTAAGCGATTTCAAAGTTCATCCAATAGTAAAAATTGCTCAGAGTGACTTATAAATAAATGAAAATAAAGGCCACGAGGTTTCAACCTAGTAAAACATCCTATATTATTTGTGACGATGTTTTGAGATAAGTACTAGTATAAAGATTTGGCAAGTTTATTATAACAGTCCCTTCACTACGGGTCATTGAACCAGTAACGGTGGTGGTAGTTGAATGAACTCGACGGAGGGAAAACTTTGTGATATTATTTTTATGTTGCACACAAAAACTGACTAGACTAGACTTTTATCATTAGCTTTATTATTTTTATCATTTTACAAGTTTTTTTTTTATATTTACTTTCAGCCACCCCGTTGCACAGTGCATTCTGAATTGCGTGCCTTAGTAAGGCGGACATTAACAATTGTTACGTGAAAAATTGCACTTTTCTTTAATAAATCTTTTTTGTCTGGTCCTTATTAAATTTATGAATAAAAATACATTTTCGGGTCAATGCGGGTAAGACCGTCTATCAGGAAAGTCCGTCTACCAACTGATTTTCGACCCTAATTGAACAGTATAAGAAGCATATGACTGACTTACCTTCAAAATAAAATATGCTGGACTTAGCCGCACTGACCTTATGTGTCGTGGTACCTAGTGGTAAAAAATCTAAAATACCATACAGTACCTAGGGTACAGTTTTTTCATAAAAAGTACGTACTGTAAACACGCGGATTTTAAATAGGTTATTGAAATGTTTACAGGATAAGGGAAATCTAACTTAATATTCAATTGTGTTGAATTTTCCCTTATTTTGCTTTTTGCCTCTCCTTCTAGCCAATACGTGCGTGCGTTAGAAAGGCAAACAGCGAAATTGGAAAATGTAACTTTATAAAACGTGACCCCGATGTTAAAAATATTCATTCAACTATTCATATTTGATCTATTATATTTATATAATACTGTATTGTACTGAACAAACTTGTTACAATATATTGTTGACTTAGCGAACGACACTTACCCGTATATTAAGGATACAGTTATCCGTTAACTTATGAGAGCGATCCATCACGTCTAATAGAGTGTGGGCAGCAGATATCAACTACTTATACTATACTTTTGTAATATAGCTTTCCTAAGACAAACATATGTTTTAGTTAGGTGGTTTATAAAAAAGTATATTTAAATAAGACATAAGACATTTATTCGTGGTATAGGTTTACAACAATAGTTAGCCTGGTTCCTGCACTAGGCAAAGCCTGTACTGTAGGTAACCAAAATTCGGAAAAGATACTTAAAGTAACCTATCAATATATATGAATGAAAAAAGATTTGAGTTATTTGTGTATACATATGCGTATGTGTAGGTGTCTATGTGTGTGTGTCTATACGTGTGTAGTGTGTACATGTTGAACAAATGCTTACATGCACTGTATAACTCTCAGTAACTTCTCTATGACCTCATAATGAAGAGACTTGAGCCATGTTCGCATTTTATGTTTTGTTTCTAGAAGAGAGTATTCTTGCAAAGGAAATTTTGAACAAATTTGATTCTATACATAGGGATGTAGGAATACAGTTTATTTAGTAAAATGGCAATTAATTTGATTCGGTATTAAGGTAAGGATTTGATAGTGAAAATTATTAATTTTTAAATAATAAGAAGCTGTTAGAAAGTAATGAACTATAGGAATGACTAGAACATAGCTTCGACGAATACATTATTATTATTTAGTATCCATCAAATACGATTTTATTAAGAAACGTTGTTTTGCGAGGACGTTGATTCATACAATAGTGTTTCTGGATTTTTTACTATAAATTTACATTAATTAGGTAATTAATAGTATGATAGCTTAATTAAGCATGAAGAGAAGTTTATTTTTGCATTATTATTTTAATGAAATATAGTTACTTAAAATTAACCGTTAATTTGCACTTGACAATGACAGATCGCAGCCACTCACAACGTTTGACAACTAAGCAGTACACGCGTTACATCATAGATCGTTCGGAGGAAATAAACTTAATCGTCGGTTCAATTTAAATCTTTGTTAAAAGTTAATACTTGAAAACGATTGCTAGTAATCTGTATTATTACTTATTTTCGTAAAAGTCAGGGTCATGGTAACATACTGTAACATATTACACTAAAACGATACTTGTTCCACTAAAAAAGATACATTTTATTACTAATAACCCATTTTTTGCACGATTAAGCTCAATACGTAGTGCCTAAAATCGCTAATAATATCATAAAGTTACTCTAAAAACTCCCAAAAGTGCTATATCAAGAACATTATTGTGTTTTATTATGCAAACGAGCGTAATGTGCTGAAAACGGTAAACTTTCAAGTCTTTTAAGCTACTTTAATATAATCTATTACGTGAAGTTAGGTTTGTTTTCAAGACAATACTGAAAAGTTTAGGGCTTCTAAATAAATTCAGTTTACTAAATTTTGAGTTCTTTACGAGGCGTT
>JALPQI010013431.1:0-29889 GCA_025490895.1 Thaumatotibia leucotreta | reverse complement strand
AAAATGGCTTGGTCGAATGATAAATTAATAATGTGAGCTATTGGCTGACATATCCAAGGAGCACTTAATTTAAGAATATGTGTAGTAATGTCATCGTATCCAGCGGTTTTACTATTTTTAAGGGACATTACAATTTTAAAAACTTCTAACTTTTTAAGTACAGATGGCCCTCCGAAGTTTTGGACTTGACGTAAAATTACCCACTTCTCGCACTAGAGCCTAAAAAGTACACCATCTGTATTAAAAATAGTAGATTGTACAGCAAGGGCATAAAGTGACCCATTTTTGACCGAGTCGATTTTGTGGTCAACCAAACCAACCAAAATAGTAGACGAGGGTAAAAATGGACATTTATGCCCATGTTGTACACTCTGCTTTTCACTTCGTTTGCGAGGAAAGTAAAACACAAGCACATTTTCACTGCAATGTACACAACGGAGTTGTCATAAAGCGAAAGAAGAAAATTTTAAAACCAATACCTGCCAAATAATTTTATTTTTAACCTATGATCAGAGTTGCTCCGTTTTCTGCCAAGTCAAACATTTCGGAGCATTTTTGAACGATAATCGATATCTATTTAATGTGATTTACTAAATTTAATAACAGAAAATAAATAATTCTAATATTATACTTAATATAAATAAAATAATATAACAAATTTTGCTAGCTACACTATTTTATTGCTCAATAAAATTGTGCAATGTTTTAACTGTTTGGCTGTTTGTACCGATTACCTTAGCTTAGCCTTAGAAAACAAAATTACTTTTATGCTCTAGACCATAAAATGCGATTTTATGTCGTCTACGCACGACATAAAGGTGCACTTTTTGAGCATGAGAAGTGAAAATATAATTTGGGTTGGGGCTCTCCATACATGTAACTGAGGGATAGGTAGATTTTTTAGATTTATATAAGTGTGTGGGGTATCAATAGAAAGGTCTTTAAAATGATATAAAGGTTGATGAATCATATTTTTATTCGAGCGAGCCGTTTTCGCGATATCAGCTCTTAAAATCTGAAAAATGTCCCCCCCCCTTCTATTTTTTAAACTACGCGGTATAAAATTCAAAAATAAAATTGTTATAAACGCTATCAACGATTTTCGGTTTCAATTATAAATTGATAATGGCACAGAACCTATCGCGCGCGAGTCCGACTCGCACTTGGTCGGTTTTTTTTTCAGTTGTATGTGTACGGTAAATTAAAGTCAATGGGTTTTGCTTCTGCTACACGAATATTTCAGCAGACAAACAAAGTAAAAGAAAATTCAAACATTTCTTTTGTTTTTAGCTTGGCTTGGTCGAATACTCGTATACCACGGCCAACACAGCGCGAACGTCCGAAGTAAGAAAGTAGTAATTTTTATGCAACCACTATAAAGAAAAGCGAAAAGATCGGAAAGTTTCGTTTTACGGCACCTATTTATAGAATCGGATCCACCCGCAATCTACAGAACCCGGAATGATGATTGTTTTATGAGGTAGTCGTAAAGGAAAGTGTTGCACGCCTTGTATTCTGATAGCTTGGCTAGAAAAGCAGGGTCGTAACTTTGTGCCAGTGTTATACCTAATGTATGGGTAATGTATGGGAGAATCTATTGCCTCTGGCGATAATCGATTTTGTGGCCTTTGGATCACTAGTTCCTTGTTCTAACCAACTGAGGTTCGAAGGCTCAGCCGTTGGCATTGCATAGCTGCGCAAACTACGCCAGTGAAGAGGTGGGGCGAAGGATGCTTAGTGCGCCTTTCGTTGGATATTATTTCACAGTGTATTGCAATATCGCCACTATGATGTCGATAACAAGATTCAATGGTTTCACATCACGTCACAACGTCAGTTGCAGAGGGTTAACTGTGCGTATAGACGCATTAGGACAAGGTAATTGTCTGAATCGGTACGAGTAATTTTACGTAAATAAATATGCAGTGACACTTCAATCTTGTAGTCGACTCTTACGACACCCACGAGCAGATTTGAGGTGGTGACAAAATGTGCAGTTACTCCAGTCATCACGTGGTTAGCGGACATATTATTTGCATTAATCCTAAACACTCCCAACTTTTTTCTTTTGTTAATTTATTGTACTTACTGGAATATTACTATCGGGGCTATTTTGGCGTACCTATTTCTCAAAAGACATAATGTGTTTAGAGCAAATGTTTTTAGATAATATCGATTTTTACAATAGGTACTTCTCTGTAAACTATCAACTAGCCAATAGACTCGCCAGAGCTCGTTGGGCTATGAGAATGCTATTCAAGGTCGGATAGCCTATCGCATCACGCGAGGGATGGTACAACTGTTACAAGATATCCGCAATCACGAAGCATTGCGTATTGGTAAACTGAAATGGGGTCGAAAACTACCAATCGCTATACGAGACGGTATCTAATACAGATAGAAGTCGCGGTCGTTAGCAAGAACCCCAGATGATCTACCGACGAATTTTTGGTCTACCACCTTCTTGGATTTGAAAAAACCTGTGCTGAAATGTAAATAAGTATAAGGCTTAGAATATATTCGATAGTATTTTCCGACGTATTTGGGGACGAACACCCTTCAAAAGCTTTAAATTATTGTTTTTCTTGGAAAGCCTGCTTTGTACGATCAATTATGGAAATAGTTACCAACTTAAGGGTGCGGCTCCACAGACACGGAGCGGAGCGGAGCTGTGGAAGCTCGGCCAATGAGACCGCATCACAGTGTTTCGAATTTTGAATTTGAAGAATGTAATTGGACAATTTTGCACAGTTTTATCCGTGCGGTGACGGAGTAAGAATACAAAAATCACCGCCCCTCTCTTCCCGTGGGTGTCGTAGGAGTCGACTAAGGGAAATACTGAGTATCCAGCTTCTCAGCCGGTGGTAGGGTATTTTTACTAGTACCCGCCTGGTTGGCTACCACCGTACATTCGGTGTAAACGCCCGTGAAATGACTTACCTTCGTGTTTGCCGTGTTTCGGGGTCAGCCGGTGTATTTACCAGCATCTAGCGGGCCAGCAAGGCGGTGGCAACTAACAGGTTACTGATTGTCTCCTGTTCGTTGCCGCCGCGATCTGGGCTCTACTTTTCACTTACGATCAGGTGGAGTGGAGCCACTTTGTTGTGCCAACGTTATTTTTATTGGGTCGGCAACGCGCATGTGACACCCTGAGGTTGCAGGCGCCCATAGGCTACGGTGACTGCTTTCCATCAGGCGGGCCGTATGCTTGTTTGCCACCGACGTGGTATAAAAAAAAAAAAAAGCTCCGCTCCGCTTCGCGTCAGTGGAGCCGCACCCTAATACAGTAAAAAAGACTAAGTATAAAAGACAAACTGATTTATTATAACGATTTAAGTGTAGAGTCTGACGTGATAACGCAGCTTAATCTCTTCTTAATCAGTTCGACGTTACATATCTATATCACGAACCTCAAAGTTGTAAAACGCTGCTGTCTATGGTATTATTAATCGCTGATGATTATCATGAGTACCTGTTTCTTGTATACCTGAGTGTCCTGAATAGACTTAAGGTATTCAATTAAGGCATGTTACGTTGAACTTACAAATGTTACAATTACATAATAAAATACATAAGCGCATAAGCTATTCTTAGTTCATCCTGCAAGAAACTCAAAGGGTTGGAAAGTAAAGTATACGTTAGATTTTACTCGATACGTAATCCATTCTATTGCTCTTCTATTCTATGATATATTGGAGCGAGCGCCATCGCCTGCTTTACGTATCGAGTAAAACCTAACGTTACCGATACTATGCAAAGTCATGGTACGGCTACTGTACGGCTTGACGTAGTCCGTCTAAACTCTAAAAGAATACCGTCAAGACAAATAAAGTAGCTCATCAATAAAACGCGTCGAACGCTACCACGACCTGAACTATTAATTCATTTAGCAGAGAGATTCAAATTAGTCCACGCGCCCCGTATCGGAATTGGACCGCTGCTACATTTCCTACATTTAATATATTTAGTGGGTCGCTTTCTTACTTACCGAACATCGCATCTCTTCAAACACTTGCATGAGAGTGAGCTTTATTTCGAACGAATTCATGGTTAATTTCCTGTGATTTGGTAAGGTTTGGTTGGAGTTTGTTGAAGGAAATGGTCAGCATGAGTTGTGGGCGTCGACATCTAGCAATGAGATGTTATCGCGAGGTCGGCCTAATGAAATTGCTTAAAAATTCTGACATGGCCACCTTTTAACGTTGTTTTTAGGAGATCGTGACATTGCCAAAGGTGGAATAGCTGTTATACAGTCACCTAATGTAATATATACATTATTAATCCCCTGGGGTCGAAGTGTATCCGTAAGGGCCTCACCAATAAGATAAGATATACATTATTACAGGACATAAGTCCAAGAACTGGGTCATAATTATTGGTACTTATGCACCCTAATTTTGGAACCGATTGTACCTGATAAAAAGTTCAAATACTGATTATGGCTTAAATATAATCTGCAATATCAGAAATTAAATAGGTATTGCGTAAGCATATTGCAGCATTTGTCGTAATCAGCTCTAAAACTCAATAGCTGTAAATTATTAAACTTTTTTCTTTCCCGGATGTTTAGTTAGTTACTATCATCACATCATCATCATCATCATCAGCCTATCGCAGATAGTTCACTGCTGGACATAGGCCTCCCCAATTTATTAGTTAGTAGCGATGAGTTAATTTCCTCAAACTGGAAAAAAAACTGCGAAAAGGACAATTTTAGTATTTTATTTAGTAACCGTTTGTATTTTTTTTATAAATACTCTTTGAATGATTTTCGAAATTGTTGGCATTTCACAATTTTTGATTAAATATCTTCATGGCTAATTGGCAATATTTAAACCATAACACAAGCTGATATTCAGGTGAGTTGAACTTACCTTCAGCAGGTTTTCGTTATCAACTTTCATCATAAATCTTTTTGATTAGCGCTTTCATTAAGTTCTCGTTTACGTTAGATTAGAAATCAGTTTTAGTTTAATGATTAATGGATTTTTCATTCATGTATACCAATATAAAATCACCACAATGAATAAAACGAAATAATTTCTCATTAAAAGTAAACTAGTTAAGTTATTGACAAAGATTTGGCCAAACCACTAAATGGATTTACTTGTGTGAATAAAATATAATTATCCATATTTTACAGACAAACGGGTCTTAATCGCGTAAACTTACGTTTAATTATATCCTGACGTTTCCGTGGTCGCAGGCAGATTGCCTGCGACCACGGGTGTAACGTCATGCCCGAAACGTCAGGATATAATTAAACGTAAGTTTACGCGATTAAGACCCGTTTGTCTGTAAAATATGAGTGATAATCGTGAAAGTTTAAATCAAAATATAATTATGTACATATAATTATATATGCATGCCTATTTCAGCACAGTCGCATATACAACTTTTTATTGACTAGAATGTCATTTAAATGTATATTTTACCTTTAAATGGTGGCCGAACGAGTTTTCGCTTGCCTTATTTAGAAAAAAAACATAAAATTGTGTATGATAATAAAAAAAACAGAATATAATAACTTAGCGACTAATGATACAATAAAATTAAATTATCATATCAGCCGAAAGACATCCACTCCTGAACATGGGCCTCCCCCAAAGATTGCCCCAATGACCGGTCCTATGCCACCCGCATCCAGCGGACTACTGTGACCTTCATCAGGTCATCAGTCCACCTTGTGTGCAGCCTACCCACGTTGCGCCTTCCGGTACGTTTCCATTTCTAATCCGATCTCGCAGACTCCTAGCATTGCTTCTTATGATTAATTAAATTAAAAACACAAAAAAATATATCTGTAATAGGCTGGCAGTGAAGTAGCAAAAACCCTAAAGGAAAACAAAAAGTAATCGAAACAACGCATTCCATAAAGTTAATACCAATAGTCGTAAACATTAAGTGAAGTGCAAGCGGACGTAGGAGGTCGCAACCCTAGTTCCTCCAGGGGACACTTCTGTTTCAATTCTTTGGAAGTGTCAGGCAAAAATTGTGTTAGGTAACATATGTACCGAGGATCGGAGTCGTCCGGAAACTTTACTGCAAACGATATTTGGCGTATCTACCTAGGATTGTTACGATAGCAAATGTAGAACCGGCGTTTGCTTACACTGAAGATTTATTTCAAGGTTTGCTTGGTATACTAAAAACAACTACTCGTAGTATTTAATTATTACACAAGTGCTTCATAAATATATGCGTATACATACAACTTACTTTCGATAGGTAGTTATTTGCGTTAAATTAATAAACTACCGTAATGTATGTATTGTACTTATAATTTATATTTGTTACACTCTTATTTCGTGTAAATAAACGTGACAGTGGGTCCGAGGCGAAGCAACTTTAGTGAATCAGGTATTTATAATCTATAATTGTGTTACATGAACAATTTTTTACCATCCAAATATTCACTATTACCTACTTAATGTACACTTTAGTAGTTCCGACCAGCGTTTAAAGGCAGTGTGCGGTAACAGCCCAAAAATACCGAGGCCTGTGGTAGGGTTAAAACATTACATTAAATGTATCTACAAAAACTTTTCTATGTATAGTATGTAGGTAATGAGTAAATATATAACAAATGTCTTTTTATTATTCAAACAAGTGGAACTTTGACTTGGTCAAAGGCGCCTAGCCTTTATCAGAGAAATTGCATATCTAAGAAATTTCATCCCTGTCGGCTGAGACTGAGTGGCCGAGGGACAGGCATTAGCCTCGAAAGCTGAGAACATGGGTTCAAATCCCGCACCGAACGTTGGTGAACTTGGTCCCATTTCCTTGGTATGCCAAGCACTTATTTAAAATGAATACAAAAATGGATTTTAACATAGGGATTTTAAGTTTTATTTATTTTAGTGTATTTAGTTATTTATTTCAGGTAACAGCCAGTACACAAACACAACATAAAGAAAAGATTTTTTGTATTGCATTGTATTCAGGCCATTTTTCGCAATTCGACATCAAACGTGCCTATTTCGTGTGGTCCCAAGACAATATATAAACAATATTATGCACATATTTAACTGTGATGGGTATTATCTAACATGTCTTCAATCACTGTCGACTCTAATCGGCCTTATATGATACATCGTTCCATACCTACATCACCTACATGATATTAAACGGTTTCTTTGTTCTCATCGCATTAAATTTTTTCAGTTAGGTTAGAGCTGACCAATTTCTCTCACTGTAAAAGCATTTACAAATTAGACGTAGGTAGGTACTTAATTGCAGCAATTTTAGAAATCCCATTAATACAAAAATCGAAGGCGGTTGACCCAGTTTTTCCCTCTTGTGGCTAAAATCCGACACTTGGGTAACAATAGGCAGCTATGTGTGATAATGGACTGAATTAGAGGTACCCTCCATTGTTCTACAGTAGCTCCTTTTTCGCTTTGTTAAGATTGCCTAAAATACCGCGTAACAAAGTTCTATAGGGCGCGTGGGGGGCGGTTAGGGCTACGCGGTTTTTCACCTCAAATTTGGTTCGCCATTCTAACACATAATATAATACAGAAAGATCAAATTTGGCATTCAATTATTTAGTTTATAATCGAAAATTTTAATCATAGTTCGATGCGCATCGCATCAGTATTGGGGTAGGAAATGCCGCTGGCATCCTCGGTACAATGCCACAAGGGCCAACTAGGTAATGTGAAATAGATTAGTTAGATTTAATCTATGTAGTTTTGATCATAGTTTGTTTTGTGCCAGTACTATTTTATGTTTATTTTAGTTTCTAATAAAATTAAGCTGAAAGTGTTAGTTTTAAAATACACTGTACAATACATTAATAAGTAGATATTAATTTCATATTTTAAGTAAAGGAATATATTTTTATTTTGAAAACTATAAACAATATTACTTATACAGAAACAATAAACTAAATCTTAAAATAAACTTACGAAAATACAACTAAATTATAAATAAAAAATTTGCTCCAGATCACTGTCGATCGGTAGCGTGCCCAGAAGGCTGGCAGCATTGCCACGTTGAATGGCAATGCTGATTCGCTGTGCTAGATATGAACCAGCCTTCTGGTCACGCGTCAAATCGTACAGCTTCTGCCTCACCTCTTTGAAGACCCTGTGGGCGCTATCCCCCCAGGGTCTTAAGGTGCAAACGGCTCAAATTAAGTAAATAAATAGAGATTTTCAAATTCGGTGAAATCAGGACACTTTGGTTTGAAAACACTTCTGTGTTCAATGTTATCTGTTGGTTTAAGTCGTTAGTATTATGTAAAACAATTCCCTTATGTTTTACAAAAAACAAAATAGTGCTTATGGAAATATCGAACATTCATTGAGATCAACTTACATGGTCGTTTAGGATTTTAGATATTATAGAGGCCAAAATATGAATCCTATGTGTCATTCTAAGCAACGCATTTATATGGATGTGTTAACACGAGGAGAATCGATTTTTGAGTTTCGAATATGTAGCACGATGGTAATTTTTAGGTGACTACCCTTACATTTCTTAAATGATGATTAGGTACATAGCTTTTAAAAGATATAATTATATAATTATTATATATATTAGAAATTAATTCCATACGCTAGTTCTTTCGAAATTCCAAAATGGCATCCGGAATGCTTAATGCTACTGGAAACATTTTTACAATCTATCCCAGGCTATAAATACTGAAATAACGCGCGAAATGGGAAATTCTTAGTGCAATTAAGGCCACTCTCGTATTCGGAGTACCATTTATTAGCGTTAAGCGAAGATCCAGGGCAGGTAGCTAATTCGGATGTAATCGAACCGCGGCCGCGGCGAGAGAGCAGTTTAAACAACGTTTACAGTACTCCAACTCATTTTTATTGTATTCTGGCCATTTGCCGCAACTCGACATCTCTTGCCTTTTTGCGTGGTCCCAACGCCGGCCCAATACTTACAGATGTATGCAGGTTTCCTCACGATGTTTTACTTCATCATAAAGCTCTTGAATATCAATTGATATTTCATAGATACGTTTTTTGAAAAAACCTTTGGTTGTAACCAAAAAACCTTTGATTGTAACCACTCTCAAAAAACTTATCTCGGGTAAGACAATTTGAGAACCGTTACTAATTTCACTGAGGAAGATTTTGTTCGAATATTGAGAAAAATCTAATAAATCTTAAAGATCAGAAAACTTTAAAGTTTTTTGATAAATCACATCGAGGTAGAAAACATAATAAGTGGAAGTACCTAATTCAGGCGATAGAATCCACTTAAAATACTGAATTTGACATTCGCTGTGTCAGTAGCAGTGCAATTTTACGCCTACCCAGCCACGTTCGATAACGAATCATGTTACTTCCCCAAGCTCGTAAACCGACAATGTTGGCAAAGTAAAAACGACCTAGTGTGTTTCGAGAAAGATTTACTTTTAAAAAGAGCGGCGGTGTGATGTTTTAGGTTAGAAGATTAGCACTTGGAAATGCTCCTAACGTATAGTACTGCATCGTGGTTTAGTGGTTGCTTCTTCTATCGCTCGGAACGGTATATAAACATAGCATATTGATGATCGTATTTCCTACATCTAAAATTTATTCCATGGCAACTACACTCTCAGCAAAGGAATACGGGTCAAAAAAATCATAGAAATTACTGTAGGTAAGTAAACATACTGATTTCAAATATATTTTTAAAATGTTTATATTAGGATAAGCGAAACCCAATTTAATATCCCATTGGATTTGTATTACGTAATTCAGGAAAATTTTAATATGATCTGATGTTAAAAATAATACATATTTGAAAACTCTCTTTGAAATCAGCCCGTTTGCAGCATTTTCTTCAAAAAATGACACCTGATCCATATCATAATATGACTGGAACTGTATCTAAGTGACAAGGACAACAAACTAAGTAAAAAATCAGTGATAACTGGCGACAAGTTTAGTGACGGTCGATGCAATCTTTATTATAATTACTGTTGCATTACCTAGGTACTCATATTATACTGCTTTTTTATTGCAGTGTTTATAGACATTATAACCTTTAAACAACACTCGTAGTGCTACGTTGCCAGAAACTTAGCTTTACTGCTTTGTAGCGAAAAGGCATCATAAAAATATGATATAAAGACGATATCGTTATTGTCAGGGAATGCGTTCAGAATGCAGTGAATTTCCATTTTAAGCCACCTTGTACGATGGCGCATAATGCATATTCAAACAAATAGTTATATTTAGATTTTTCACATATTTATCCATTAAATTGAATATAGTGAGCGGTTTAGTAAAAAGTGAGGAACTTTCGATTACCTACCGGAAAAGCGCGTTTTAGTTTAGGACGGTTTACTAAAATGATCCCATTTGATTTGATGCAATGATGGTTGCATTGTTAACGCGAACGAACTATTGTGCTTTCAGTTAAAATAAAGAATAGGTATGGAGTAACATGAGAAGAGAGTGTTTTCCTATGCAGTAATTTATTCTTTGTTGAGTTAGGTTAACCGGGTTAGCGAAGTTCTCTTTCGTTCACGGCAATGTGCTTCGAATCGGCAAGTAGGATTAGACGAAAGTTTAAGCCACGGCAAGGCAGTAAAAATGTTTCATCAAATTTATAATTTTCGTACCCATAATTATTTCGTAACTGTTTCTAATATTTTGCATGTATCAGTGCACATTACAATATAAATAGGTTCATAATATACACTTACTAGCGACCCGCCCCGGCTGCGCACGGGTACTACACCTACATAAAAACCGTCCTCTTGAATTACTCTATAGTGATGATCAACGAGTCGTCATTCGCTTCCTTTGGCTTTAATCCTAGCCAGTATATACAAATATGTTAAGGTACAGTGGCGTTCAAAATGCATGGACAATTTATGAATGAATTTATTCATAAACTGTCCATGCAATTTTGAACCCCACTGTACCTAATTTATCCAACCAACCAAAACTTATTACAAATTTTGTATGAAAAAAAATATTTTTATTAAATGTCCAATCCATTTTTCATCAGACACCCTTTACATTAATTAGAATAATAAGATAATTGCCTTGAATATTGTAGCATTACTCGTATCAAATTACAATAGACAACTACATCCGAAAATAAGTCGAAACATTCACAGTCCCTTAGTATCAGATTGTACGTTTATACACTTAGAACAGCATACAGAACGCGCCTAAAACTTCCTGGTGGTAATTGAACCTCGCAGTTCCAACCCAATCTCCAGCTAAATAATCAAGGCAATCCAATCGTTACAACTTACAATATTTACATAGTAGGGACCCGAACCGTTGCTGAGTCCGAAAGGTACACTCTTACATTAGTAGTGTCCCTTTTACGTCATTATGGTGTTAGGGTACTGGATTGACTAAACCACCTGTCCCTTCTCCATTTACATGTGCCCAATTTAGAGCAGATGTTATGACTTCATGTCTACGTCATGTAGGGATGTGACGTGAGGATAAATGGGCCGGTGTAGGGGTTTGTAGGTGTCGGCAGCGCATTATCCTGACAACATTAATTATTTAAGACAAACTGGGTATATTTGATGTGTAATTACTTTGCCTCACAACCATAAATTAACAGTAATGTGCAATTAGAGCGCTTAGTGTCACATTCTTGTAACGAAGTCGCATATAATTTTATGTTATTAACTCAACGTCTAGAAATGATTACAATTATGGTTATTTATAGGTACTCAAAAATGTAAAAATATTTAATTTAAATTTTACACGTGTGTTCATATTGCTTTGTTTTTTTTTTTATGAATAAGTTATTAACATATTTATTTATTTACAAGTAAGGTGATTAAATTCTTAACCCTTTCACAACTTACAATAAAAAATTAGTTATCAATAGAGTATATAATATCATACATGAAATAATAACGAATTAAATTCGAAATCGGCCTTGAATAGGTTTTATAAAGTGATGGTATAAAGTCATAGTCTCACGATATACTCATTAATCCTATTGTGGGTACTAAGGAACGATATAATATATACAGTAAATAAACTATACATAAGGTACTAAAATACATAGAAAGTAACCAACTTTGAGAAACAAATATTCGTGGTAAGCAACAGACGCTGACAAAAATATTTACGAAAGCAAAAATTGAATCCATAATGAATTAGTAAGCGTGGTAGCGACGTGACGCGATCTAATTAATGTTACGATGTTTTTATATTAAAAGTGAAGAGGTCCGAGTGAAACAGCCTGAGCTACAAGCCGAGTCAGCTCGTAAAGGGAGACAAGATTCGGGCGTGGTCTTTTTTGTGAGAGAGGAAAATAAAAAATCCTCGCTAGGTACTCCTAAATATGTGAATCCATACTTTACGACGTAACTACGATGAAAGAAGTAAAAAATTATAGTTACGTTGTTATTTACAATGTACTTTATTCGTATTTGAAGGTAACATTTTCAGTAGCTATTCTAAACTTGCTGGTGATTTTAAGCGTGACGGCTATTTCGTAAAGTCAAATTGTAATGCAGCAGATCTACTATTATGCACACTTTGAAAAGTTAATCAAACTTAAAAATAAGAAATATCTAAATCGAAGGTTAATCATTTTATACTAAAGCTAAATTTACGCCAGTTTAATGATGCTGGCATAAAACATAGGTATGCATCAAAAATAGAATATAAAGTTGTCGGTGAACTAGCTTTAGTACGAAACACTAAATATATGCTCAAATATCCGTATGAATACTTAGATATAGTAAGTACTATATTATAACTGCAGAACTGTAGCCAAGACAATACAAGCTCATTTCGTAAGTTGTCTCCGCCGGGAGTCGAACTTGGACTGTTTAGATAGCAATAATAGGGCTGTCTACCGACTACGCCAGTGAAGTCATTTTGATTTATTTTTACATTTGGCACCTATTTCACCATGGCGACATGTGTGACAATTCTAAAATATAACTGTTACTGACGTTCCAGGCTTCCGTAGGCTGCGGCTACCGCTTACAATCGGACGGTACATGTGCTTGTTTGCCTTTGAAAGGAGGAATTTTACAACTGACGCACTCGCCACCATGGTGAAATTAGGATAACCAATACAACTACCAATTTTTATAATCAAAACTGGTATTGTCTTTACGTGTCAGCCCTATCCTATAAATGTCAACAAGCGGCAAAAATTCCGTCGCAGCCAAGGCTTGGTCGGAGTCTTTGTAACATTTTCTAATTTAGGCGGTTAAATTATTTACACACGGGCTTTTCTGCGGAACCTTTGTAACCAGCAGCGTTCTTTAGGATTAGTTTTAGCTTAAGCCGAGTTACATTGTACGAATAAAAATTTCCTAGTACATGAAATATATAAGATAAAAGTAGGGGAGAGTGGGGGAATTGAGAACGTGGATAATTGGAAACACTTAAAAAAGTAGTACGTACTACCCGACGCTCCTGTGCCGTTTTTCAATAAAGCGTTATCTTATTACTTGTTCTTTACGACAAATGAATAAATAGTGAAATAAAATCTACGTTTGAGTAAAAAGTGATAGGTATTATTTTGACCTTTTATTATTTCTGAATGTTGAAAGTGGAGTGTACCCATTTCCGTAGCGTAGCATAACAAGAGTAAGGGCCGATTCAGACCGGAATGGCAGCGGCCGGCAATGACTGACTCGTTTCGTCGCTCACTGTAAAGTACTCGAAACGTCAAGATGTAATAAAATTATTTCACATCACGCGATATAATTCGTTATTATAGTTGTATTTGTCCATACACATTTTTGATAATCTGCCGTTTAATACTATTTATTACAACGACCAGTTAAATAAAATAAATAAATAATTAAAAACCACTGCAGTTCCCCTTTGCTTCAGCTAAATCAAATTGCCCAATTATTATCAAAATGATGTAGCATAACTCACTTTATTTAAAACAAGTCGTTCCGGGGTTCTTTGCATTAATTTCCGTCCTAATTTCATTAGGCAGCCTCCGTGAATCATGATAACAGCGATAATCTTGCGAATTATGAATACAAAATAACGGGAAGTGGATTCTGATTTAATTATCTCGTTATGATTTGTCATGGGTTTATTTAAACCCAAATCGCACCATGTTTCACGTTCTGTGATATAGGTAACTAGCAGTTACCCGCGGCTTCGCCCGCGTTGTAATATCTATTAACTGCGTGTTAATGTTTTCCCGCGATTATCTCGCCTTAACCGATTTAAGTGTGGCTGATGGCGCTTTTACCCGCGGTTCGGCCGCGTTCTATCAATTTTTATCACGGTCGTATTCAACTTAAGACCTAAATTCAAGATGGCGATCTTAAATTTGAACTTTGAATTTTTCTTGCAATTTGACTTCAAATTCCATATGAAGAACTTTTCATCTTCTCGGTATTGATTTTTATCAATATTAAATCAAAGTTCTAGAAATTTTAGATGTGATAGCTTCTCACTTTTTATACCTACCTCAAAACCGTTATGAAAAACCCCCCTTGGTTCCTAAGATACCGATTTTTATTAAGGTCGGATCCAAACTAAATAAATTCAAGGTACCGACCATTTTGTGCAAATTTGACCTCAAATTCATTACTTGAAACGTTTTGACATTTCAGATATCGATTATTATCAAAATCCGCTAACATACCATATCATCTTCCCATCTGGTAACCGACAAATGTTTTTTATCATTAAAAGTTTACATACACACTCACATAGGATATCACATAGATTGTTGTGATTTGATGATAAACTATCATTTGTCGTTTCCCAGGCCTTACAAAGATGACCATAATTAGCCGAGCTGATTAACATTTGAAGTAAGTCAATATTGTTACCGTTTCTTGCTGACTTTTTCTTCATTATAATTAACAGATCAGTCAGAACTTCAGATTACCACCGATTTTTATGACGGACAATATCGAAACGGAAATTGAATAGGCAGCCTTTTTGCAGTTTGTTAATAAGAACCTCTGGGATCCCGATACACCGATTTACACAATTGGATCAAAAATGACGAAATTTATGATGACGGCTGCGACTTTATAAAAAACACCTTGGATACACAGATATATGTACTTTTGATTACTATCGCGTGAAAACTCAGGAAAACTTAAAAGGATATTAACGTGATGAAGGTTAGTAATATGCTATATTTAGAATTATTTGAATCAGAAATAAACACAAAAACGATAACCTCTCATAACCCGCAAGCCCATGAGACCATAACAGAGGAGATGGTATTTCACGTACAGTCGAGTGCATTAATATATAGACACATTTGTAAGGGATCAGTATGGAGAAGTGTATATATATTAATGCCCTTGACTGTACACCTCGGTACAGTCAAAGACAAAATAAGGTGTACACAAAAATGTTCAAAAATATGTCCTAGTGCACTCTAATTCTGTGTAATAAGAACGTCGTAACATATTTATGAGCGGATTCTTTCGATACTTATTTTTGCACTTGACTGTACAGCGACACGATAGACTATAGAAACAATAACCATGTTGTTTTTTTACTGTTTAACCTTTTTACCACTTTCAAGAGTTGAAAGTGGTAAAAAGGTGGTAAAAAAATTATGTTTGGGAATACTCCTGTGAAGTTTCGGATAAAACAGTTTAAACAGTCAAGTTTCCCCGTACAAAGTTTAGACCGCCCTCTAATGAGTGGATTTTGACTTAGCCTTTTTTAGAGCACCCCTACACCCTCAAAGAAACCTACGCGCTATATTTGGAATGTCTAGAACCAGAAATGAACATAAATAATAAAAATTATATCGACATTTTTCGAATTTTACCCCATCACACCATAACCGTGTACATAGTTTTTCACGTCTGCCGCGTTAAATTTTAAAATCGTTGTCGTTTTGTGATCTACGTCCCGTTAAACCATAGAAACGATACCCAACTTGATTTTTTCACTTCATCACCCTTTTTACCTTTTCAGGGGTTAAATTTTCAAAAAACCTGCAACTTATCTTTACTCTATTAGTTTGAAGAATACTCCTACAAAGTTTCGGACAAAATAGTCCAATTAACTAATCTTGTTTCGTCATACAAACTTTGGACCCCCATTGCACCCTCTAGGGAGTGGATTTCGACATAACCTTTTTAGATCACACCCTCAAAGAAACCTACGCGCTAAATTTGGAATCTTTAGAACCAGAAATGAATACAAATATTAAAACTATATTGTTTTTTTTTTTCGAATTTTACCCCGTCACACCATAACCGTGTACATAGTATTTCACGTCCGCCGCGTTAAATTTTAAAATCGTTATTGTATTCGTGATCTACGTCCCGATAAACCATAGAAACGATACCCAACTTGATTTTTTCACTTCGTCACCCTTACCTTTTTCAGGGGTTGAATTTTCAAAAAACCTTAAACATACCTTTACTCAATTACTTTAAAGAATAATCTTGCGAAGTTTCGGATAAAATAGTTCAACTAATATTATTTCGCCATACAAACTTTGGACCCCCATTTCAACCCCTTAGAAGGTGAATTTTGAAAAATCCTTTCTTAGTGCTCGTCCACACCATAAAAGGAACCTACGTGCCAAATTTGGAGCCTCTAGGACCAGGGGTTTAGGCTGTGCGTGCATCTTTGTCAGGGAGCTTCTTCTTTTATACAGGGTTATTTTTTCACCAGTACAATAAATCAACATACGTAATAGTAGTCCAAGTTACAGAATACTAACATTTTTTGTTACTACCCCTTTAGAACAAAAAAACTAAAATACCGATGTTTGAACTTATCCGCAAACCTAATAAGAAAATTGGACGCATTACGCATTATCAATGTACATAACTAGCAAAACACACGAACTGGCAACTGTTTGTTTACAACGTCATCGCACGTGGCATGGCGGCTTAGAAAAGCGGCAATGATAATTAACTTATGATTATGACTTGGCAAAAAAACTTACTTGATCCCAAATCTTCCTTCATACTTGCACTAAGGACAGAAACTTTCTTCATTGAGGCGTATTTAAACACTTGAAATCAACTTTATGCACAATGATTGGAATAAAAAAAACATACCTGATTAATGGAGTCCATTTCTCATACTAATTAATTAATTCACATACTTAAGCAAGTGTTCAAAATGTTGGCCGTGGTTATCTAAACACACTCTTGCCCGTTTTTGAATGTTTCCTTCGATATTTCCCAACACAAGTCTGTAGTTCTCACTTTTAAGTTCATCAAATGCACTTATTATTAGATTTTTTAAGTCTTTTAAATTTTGGGCCTACCCTCACTCACCCCACAAAAACAGTCACACGGGGTCAAATCTGTTGACCTGGCTGGCCATAGCTATAACACTGGCATTTTCCAGGCGGGGCACACTTTCTTCAGCGTATAGCCGCTGGGCTGCCACTGCATTTTCCCCAATGAGAAAATAACTTCGAACCATTTCGTACGAGCAATTTCCGACTGAAGGTAGTACGATGCGGCGCGTGCGCACATACCTACGTCAACCGTGACACTGACCGTCCCTGACCTAGTCACCGAGATTGAGGTAACTGCTATGTTGCCAACTCGTGCGCAGGTCGCTCACCCCTTTCCGCCGCCCTCTGCGTCCCGCACCCCGTTGACGTCTTATCATTAGTAGGCCCATTATTTTGCATTTGCATGAAGGATAAATTAATAATAAATGTAAAAAAAAATGTCAATTTTATTTGATAAATGTAATCTATTATCGATACCAAATATATGTGGGAATATTTATTGTACCGGTGAAAAAATAACCCTGTATATATAGATTAACTAATTACACCAGAGTTGAGGTGAATGATTATACACACATCCAAATGAAGTACTAATTGCAAAAATGTAGTGAATGAATGAATTACTTGTGTCAAAATATTGAAGAAAATCCCTTGAACACACTTTTTGGTCAATCTTACAGTTGCAATTGGGTTTGCTGTCAATACGAAAAAAGAACACTAATTTCAAGTTCCCCGTGTGTTTACATGACGTGTTGATGTGTGCGTGGCCTCAACTTTCGTGGAATATTTGCTATATTTGCGATGTGATTATGTGCATCTTTTTGGAAACAATATGGCGGAAAATCGTGTGTTTACATGACGTGTTGATGTGTGCGTGGCCTCAACTTTCGTGGAATATTTGCTATATTTGCGATGTGATTATGTGCATCTTTTTGGAAACAATATGGCGGAAAATCAACCCACCGAAGGTCTTTAGTCGTGGACCGAGCTTTTTCTCTGAGAGCTAGGTACCAGCAGGAACAACTATAATAAATAAACGAAATATTTTCAGCCAATTTGATTGTACAATTTACAGGTCTCAAACAGTACCAAAAGTATCAGTTAAATAACCCGCCCCGTGTCATCCCCAGCGCAAAAGTGTCCAACCCGCTCGTGGCATTGCCATGCTGACTCGCGATCGCGATTGACAATTTTTGCACCAATTGCCGATATTCATAAATCGTCGTTGAGATTGCCAATTCCGTTATGTGTAAATTTCAAATCTGACAAAAGAAGACTGTAAACATATGTCATTTGGATTGATTTTTCAGTTCCTGAAATCGTGCACATAACGGAATTGGCAATCTCAACGACGAAATGTCCGTCAAACCGACATCAGATAATTTTTCTTTTGTCTTTATCTGTCAATTGAATGGCAAAGTTATGTTCAGTAGTAAAGGACAAAACATAAAGAAAATTATGTAGTAATTTAGTAGACAGTACAGTAGAGATGCTTCAATATAATTTGCGCACTGCTCGATAAGTATTGTTAGATCACGAATCAAGTTCACCGAAACACAACAAATCAAAACGACATTCAATGACCGCTGCCCGTATTTTGTTTGCTTAGGTATATAAGAATCCTTTCACTTAGCCAGGGAATTTATATCAAGTTAATGCTAAATACAAATATTTCTTTAGGACGTCGAAGAAATCCCTCGCGATGTAAAACGGTACTAAAATAACAAGCTTTAAAATAATGTATGTCCAGAGAAAAGTAAGTTTTCAATTTAGTGAGTGGTCTGTTATGAGTGCCTTGTCTAAAATGACACCTTTAAATATTAATCATGTTAAAAGTCTAGGGAGCAAGGGAATTCTGAATAGCTGGAATTTTACAAACAAACGCTACGGGTCGTGAATTGTTTTTATCTTTATGTACCTATGTGTTTCTTTTGAATTTGAAAATTGAATAATATTGAAAATTGTTATAATAGCCCTTGACGGCCCCCGACCCCGCGGCTGACCAAAGAAGCGATGGCTAGATGTCATGAAGGCTGACATGAGTGTGAACGGGCTTACAGTAGAAGATGCCGCGCAAAGTGGAGGAAATGTAGCAGGAAAGCGGACCCTGGCAAAGGCCGGGATAACGCTAGGTAGAAGAAAAAGAAGTTATAATATCTTAGGACACCTTACACAAATCGACCTAGTCCCACGGTACTCTCAATTAAGGCTTGTGATATGGGTACCAAGCGACGATATATATAATAGATACTTGAATACATAGACCACCACGACCAAGGAACTAATATTTGTGATAAATACACAAATAATGCCTTCGCCGGGATTCGGACCCGGAAACTTCAGCTTCGTAACCCTGCTTACGAAGCTGGAGGTCCTGAGATCGAATCCCTCGGTACCCACATTACAAGCCTTAATTATTGAGCTTACCGTAGGACTAGGTCGATTTGTGTAAGATGTCCCAAAATATCTATTTATTTTGCCAACCAGCTCGTACTCGCGAGCGAGCCGGATAGAAAGTAAGTGCGCGTTTATAACACAGCGGCAGCTCATGGTACAGTCAAGGGCAAAAATATGTATACACTTTTGCACCTTATTTTAACGGCATAAGATAAAAAAGTGTATACATATTTATTGCCCTTGACTGGCTGGAGATCACGGAGCAAGATTGGGGGCGCATTATGCAAAGTGTCCCGTAGGCCCGGGAGTCGATACCCGGCGTTGGAATAATTGGATCCACCTTTTATCAATTAGATTTGAGGGCGGATTGCAGTCGTTAGCGAAGTATATCATTTGTGATACCGTTGATTAGATTTTCATTTGTTTATTTCCAGGCGCGGATCCAGGACTTCGTTGAGGGGGGGGGGGGGGGCACTGCCCTATGACATGATAGTATTTTATACATTTAACCTAGACATACGAATGTCTAAGCGCCCCCATTGCCCCCCCTGGATTCGTGTTCGAAAAATCCCGAAGCAAGATCATTTTAGAGTGAATACGCATCGCGCAATGCAACCAAATTCTGAAGAAGCTCACAGCTCCAATAAATAAATAAATATCTTGGGACACAAATCGACCTTGTCCCACGATAAGCTCAATTAAGGCTTGTGATGTGGGTACCAGGCAACGATATATATAATAGATAGATACATACAGACAGATACTTCAATACAAAGACAGCCACGACCAAGGAACAAATATTTGTGATAAATAAAATAATGCCCTCGCTGGGAATCAAACCCAGAACGTCCACACGATAAACGTGTGACCACCATAGGCCACTTAGGGATTATAGTCAACAGTACTAACACAACAAAATATGTAGGTACGAAGTTACGGTTTTGAATACGGTAAATGAAGATGTAAGTGTGTAAAATTAAAATTATGATAAGGTGTTCTAATAAAATTGATTCTTTTGGGCTCCACGTCAACAAATGTCACCCATTAAATGATCGATGATAGAACGCCAACAATACAGAAAAAATAACGATAAGTACCTACGTAGAAAGATTCAAATGTACACTCATTAAGCGGCGAAATCGCGTTTTCCATTCCTCTGAATACAGATAGCTGTAAAGCTTTCAACTAGAAAACAATGAAAATTTAACGACAATTTAAGTTGGTCGGCGTAAAAATTGCTTATTTCTCCCGTTACGGAACACCGGGCGGGGATTGCGATGAAACAATCTACAACTTTCAGGGGCTGGATGTTATTGTATAACATTGTTATGAAATCTAAGTACTTTAACTAGTAGTCAAATGAAATAATCAATTCGATTCATTGTACAATTTAAATGCGTCTAATGTGGAATTCTGTGGCCCTAGTGAAAAAGAGTACAACTCACAGAGGCATGTAAATTTTTTTAGTTGTATTTTCTTTGAGTAGTAACACTACTAGTTATGTACAAACATTTTAATATTATATATTATGACAACAGATTACATATGCCTGAGATTTTTGATCAGTGACCAAATTATGTTGATAAAATTATCAAATGTCTACCTTCATGAACTTTACTTATCTAGCTGCGTAGTTAATTTTATCTACAGGCATATCATTATTTCCCTATTATGTATACAGAAGCAGCGGTAATGTAATGACCTAAATTAAATGATCGGTGTCTGTGGCTGTATCATAATGTTAACATGAAAGTATCGTCGTCAGGATATTAATTTTAAGATTATGATGTCAAATTCTTTTTGTTTTTTTTTTCAATACATATTTATTGTAGGATATCCTTATTCAAATTGAGTGATTTCAACTGATTTGAATTGTTATATTTAGAGGTATTTTACTTAGTAGATATCAATGAAAATAAAGGTAAATTGTAATTCTAAACTTATGATATGGATGTAGATAAAGTTATGTATGTGACTGTACATAATTAGACATTAAACAAAACCATACTCATATTTTATGCCTCTTATTATGCGCCAGCCACATAAATAACTATTATATTAGAAAGTATATTTTAAAGGGTTACAATAATTATATTCTAAAAATTGTTCAATCAATTTTCATATTATCTAGTAATATTATAAATAAGAGCAATGGGGCTCTTAACAAATAATAACTAGACCCAATATTGTAATGTTAGCATTTAAGAACTAAAAGAATACCCCAGTTCGCTCAATCTAAGTTTGTGTTGTGGCAATGGCAACTTAGCCACGATATAAAAGGCGTCCCAAGTCTAAGAGATATGAAGGAAAATAACCTTAGTTTTGATGAAACTATTGTTTTATTTTAAAAAGTGTGAACAGTCTACAAAGAAAAATACTAGCTTCTTCGTCGTCGTCTAAACCCGGTGGACCTGGGGGCACACAACAACGATGAAAGAGTAGCGAGTAGCGATGGACGAGATTTTTCTTCGCAGACCGGTGCATTCTCTTCGAAAAATTACTCGCCGATAGTGTGAACAGCCAGCGGCCAACTATAAATATATCAGTCACTTTCACTGGCTCGGGATCTATAACTTTTGTTTGTTTTTTGAGCGAGAAAATAGTCGATAGTTCATCGCTAACTCTTCTTTGATGGGACAAGGTCGTACCGAAAATCAACGTAGCGTGAGAAATATCATATGAAAATACCCCATAAGCCAGTTACTCAAGTACGAAACTAAATACATTTTTCCGACAAAGTTCGGAGGCTTACCTCTCAACTCATTCCCGGGGATTACACCGGCAGAGATTATGGAAGTTAAACGTTTAATCCGGCAACTTGTGTTAATGGCTGTCCCTGACCTCTGTTATATGAACTACGAATGCTTTTAATATCCTGACGATATGGATCAGTTTGTTCACTAATATATGTTCTCTATGTTCATTTATTTGACGTTGACTCTTCTGGGAGCATCGATCTAGTGTCATGGTAAGCTCAATTAAGGCTAATGTAGTGGGTACTAAGAAACGATACCTATAATAGATATACACATACCTAAGGTCGCAGGAGTCTGCTGGATTTGGGTAGCACAGGACCGGTCATTATGGTAATCTTTGGGGGAGGCCTATGTTCAGCAGTAGACGTCTTTCTGCTGCTATGATGATGATGTGTATACGAGTGGCGAAGAAACAAAGTGAGTGCTTTAAATCGACACAATAACGAATTTCCTTTTCGCACGTGTTTTTCAGTACCAAGGCTCGGAAACGGTTTTTTTCGAGTACCTCGAAATAGCCCAATATTTAAAATGTTTTATATTCTTTACGTAGTACTCAAAATGTTATGAAATTACCAATTTTTAAATTACTCCATTAACAAAGAATTGATATACCGAAAAACAAAAAAGAACGAAATTCGAACCGTTCTTTTGTATGGAGTAAAAACCGGTATCCGAGCCCTGTTCAGTACATCTGTACTCCTCTCCGAAATTTCGATCTGCAAAAAATTAACTCTCACTAGTGCGTAAAAAACACCATCTGCACCGACATACTACATTATGATACGAGTGCGCAAAAAAAGGAGTTACGAATTTCCTTTTCACAAGTGTATCGTACAACGTTTTTTAGAATAGATGGCCCTCCGAAGTTATGCCCTGACAAGAAATGAACCAATTCTCGCACTATCGCGTAAAAAAAATATCTACCATTTGTACTGAAATAATCCATTACGATACAAGTGTGCAAAAAACGTGAAGTTCGAAACAAGTGGCAATAAATTAAAACACAACCTAACACTCCTTAGTGTTTTAAATCGAAACGAGTTACGAATTTCCTTTTCGCGTGTGTATTTTGCGACGTTTTTCAGTACAGATGGCTTTTCGAAGTTTTTGACCTGTCATAATATACGACTTATCTCACATGAGCGTAAAACAAGCTAAATCTGTACTGAATAGGTTTTGCTTATCAATGACAAGCTCTTCCATATCATATCCCCGCCCTAATGGTCACCGCACACATTACGACTTTTTCGCGTGCGCCCGTCCATGTCATGCATATAGTATACCGTGGGCTTATGAATGAAATCAACGACCTTTGACTCGAGCTTGATGTCCTACCTGAGCTAATATGATGGGGCGTGAAATATTTACCATGAATGACGTTTTTACGTTTTTAGAGTTCAGTACTCAAGGGGTAAAACGGGACCCTATTACTAAGGCTCCGCTGTCCGTCTGTCAGTCTGATAGCAGCATTAACAGTAGTAGTTAGGTATAGATAATAGTAGTAAGAAAGTTGAGATTTTGACACATGCACTCATATCATACTCATAAGTTGGGATCCTTTAAACATGTTTAAACGAAGCGTGAAGAAGCATCTAGCGGGCCAGCAAGGCGGCGGCAACTGATAGGTTATTGCTGGTCTCCTGTACGTTGCCGCCGCGATTTGGGCTTCACTTTTCACTTACGATCAGGTGGAATGGAGCCACTTTGTTATGCCAATATAAAAAAAAATATGCTGAATTTCTGGTGCCGCTATAAAAACTAAAACAAGGGGCTTCCAATCCCATATAATTAACTTGATTTTTCATGACAAATTATAATGGCACGGAACCGACCGTGCGCGATTCCGACTCGCACTTGGCCGGTTTTTTTTTACTTTACGGCACGCTGAAACAAATTAACTAATACTGCACTAAACATAAGTTAAAAGTATGTTTTTGATGCGTTATTAGCGAAATTTAAACGACAAATTGAAGATGTTATATGTTACCTTTTAAATACTCTTTATTTTTTGTTTCACACCGTGTTTTTGTACGTCTATTTATTTATTACCTACTCGTAAGGTGCAGGTGGGACAATTTTGAATGTCAGAAATGCTCGGGTAATGTGCCTTGTAGGGAATCTTAGTATGATGGAAATAAAAGTGATTTTTATGTGAATTTAGAAACTTGAATTTGTATTTTTGTTTATTAATGGAATTTTAGTAGTATTGTAATACTAATTATTTTCGTTGTCTTGTTTCATACGATCCTGTCAAGCTTTTAGTTGCTGTTTCGACTCAGTAGGTATGTAAAAAAATCGGAGCACTTGTATTTCTTTTACACGCGAGATTTTGATCCATATCTACATCAGAAATTTAAAATAAAACATCATCTCATAGGTACAAAAATCAACATAAGACAACGAAAAGAATTTTGACTCAGTTAATTCATAAATTAGATATATAATTATACAGCTTACTACAAAATTACCTAAACATTTAAAGGTACAATCGTACTCGAGTGGTTGGTGATTTATAGCACCGGTCACCGCCATAAATACCATCTGATATGATTCAGTGCTTCTCTTTATTAATGTATGAATTCATTTCAACGGAGGCTAGACGGAATTCTAATCGTGTATCAGGCACAAGCGAATTTGGTTGAACTAATTCCAAATAGGCCAATATTCCGTACAGGAATACCGAGTTTTTAATACATTTTACTAATCTGAAAGCAGAACCGAATAATTATTAAATCTTCAAATATATAATATTATTATGTCGCGTCGTAGAAACGCCAAAGCTCGACATAGCCGCAATAAGTACCTATTGACATTTTCAATCGTAGGAATGAAGTCCCTTTTTAACATCATAAGGACTTCCGCTTGTATTACCAGTTACAAGCTTTCGAGATATAGGCCCCAGGGGCCTGTTTATCAAAAGCTTATAACTTGTACTACAAACGGAAGTCCTTATCTAATTAATGGCGATAAAAAGAAACTTCCACTCGTATTACAAGTTACAAGCTTTTGATAAAGAGGCCCCTGGTATTAAAAATTGGGTCTTAACATGTCGATTATTGGCCATTTACCACATCTATACGTACTACTTAACTGATCTAAATGTGTATTTTTTTCCGCCGGGATTCAAACTTGGAACCTCCAGCTTCGTAGGCAGGGTCACTACTAATTAGAATCCACGGAAACTGACAATAAACCGGTTTAAAATATGTCTGTATTTTTTCAGTAAAATACCTATATAAAACGTATAGCCAATGTTCTGTTATTTAATATACTTAGTCGTCTTAACTGATATTGATTGCTACTGTAATGTCAAAAATTGTGACAGATCTATGAAAATATATGCAAAATTGCTCTTCAAAACGCCGTGAAAGCCCGAGTTGCAAAGCGTTTCCAAAGCCCCCTGTCTAACGGTGACAAATGAACCGTTCCCGGCGTGTCGCATTCGCCGCTGTTGACAATTAGGTATATTTCCATTGAATTTTGACGTTAAAATACATTAAATTTATAATATTCTCTGTGCAGAGTTACTTAATAAAATAGTGGTACTCGTAATCTGAAAGGTCTATAATGTCAATCAACATTATAAATATTACACAAGTTTTGTGAAACAATATTATATTATAGTACATAATTAAAAAAAAAAAAAAATTTTGTTTGCGTTTTTTAAGCAGTTACACTATACGTTATAATATAACTCGGTTATAATATATCTAACGTATAGTGTGTTGTTGTATTCTGGCCATTTTTTCCGCAACTCGACATCGAACGTGCCTATTTGGCGTAGTCCCAATGCTGGATTATAATATACCAAATTTAACCGGTATCAACTCTTACTAAAACCGTGTGGCGGAGTAATTTAGGCATCACCCGCGAAAGATTGTCGCTGACATAGGTGGGTTCGAATCCCACCTCGGGCTTTGGTGAACTAGGCTTTTATCTTTGGTATAGGTACGTCATCTAAAATTTATAATATTATTTAAAAACTTTAGTTACCATTCGGTCGAGTGAAACTTGGCTTATCAAAACTTTAAAAATGCCTCTTTGATGCTATCTTAAGTTGGCTTCTTGCACAACTTGTTGCATTTAGTAGGCACTGGCTTTTTAGTTGGAATCGATTTATTTTTTAAGTTAGGGGATAACAATTTTATTGTAAAATTATATGTTACTTCTTTCTAAAGATACATTGAAAGCAATTGACTTCCGGCCTCGATTTTAACGATTTGCCTCAAGTAACTGGGTTATGGTTTATTTTTATTGAGGGAATCAAACTCGGTCGAGCCTTTTTCGACTCTCGCTACGTTTAATTGCTTTCGAGCGCCATCTTATTCGTCCTGAGGTCACACATGAGGGATGGGTCTCCTCGAGATAATTTTAATAACTTACAGTGTAAAAATAAAATTTACGCCGTATTGCGAATTTATTTGTTCTTACATACAATTAAAACGGTCTCCATTATCAAGTACTGAACCGCTCGCGAGTCGTGAGGCATGAACGTAGGCTCCGTGCTTTTTAATGGAGACCTAGGCTCTCCGAAACATGGCGCGCGTAGTCACTAAATACACGTGAAGTTAATCCGATTTAATTATATTATGTATAGTTACTATGTGTCATGAAAATTTAAATTCAATTATTTGCTCTATAAGGTCCTAATTTATTAGATGCAGATATTTTTACAGCTGATAGTACTCGGTCTCTGGAGTACGGTCTTTTACGATGTTTTTGTGGAGAAAACGGAAAAACAAATTTGCTACGTCAAAACACCCTGTTTATATGATTATTAAATGAAAACTCATTGAACAGATTCTAGTACCTCTTTTACGTACCATTTGACTGAAACTGGCCACTTCACGTCGATAAATTAAATATTTTATTGTCAATGTCATGTTATTTTCCGTTAGATTGTGTCGTTTGATGACATGACAGACAGTGTTATTGTGACATGTGATAATGCACATGATGATTTTTTTTAGACGAAATTATAATTATTTTTTTGTTAGGAAAATGAAATCAAAAAAGTTACATGAAAAGATTTCTTAATTTATATTAAAAGTTAATTATTTTAATGTAAAGTATCATGTGTTAAAATATCTGCAACTAATAAATTAGGACCTTATATATCTTGTTCATACGAATATAAAATTTGGTGACTAAAACATGTATGTGTACAAGAATGTAATACCCATACTATAATATATTAACTGATACAGATGTGACCTCTGCCGTGGTGATCTAAGACTAAATAAATTACCAAGTCGGTCCGTACCTATTAGGCCGGCCCCCATCTGTCTATAGAGCTTGACATAGAGCTTTATCAGCCGGATAATAGTCGTAAAAAGCTTTATGAAAATATTATGACCGATAACTGTGTCAATCTTCTCGATTCAGCTCCGACGTGGTGACTCGACTTCGGCTGGTAAATTAGACATATTTGTCGTATGATAAGATTATGATGTTGACAAACTACGAGTTTTGACATACTTGTTTCGACCGGCTTAAACCGATAGTATGTCAACTGATGGTTCGGTATCCCTAATAGGTAATAACACATACACTAAGCTCGATTAAAGATTGTGTTGAGGGTACTAAATAAGCGACGATACACATAATATAATAGATAGGCATACACATACTTAAATACATTAAGAAACAATTACGACCAAGTCACAAATATGAGTGACAAACATTCAAAATAAATGCCTCGCTGGCACTTGAACCCGGAAACTCGAGCTTCGTAGGCAGGGTCAATACCGACTGAGCTACAAAAGCCCTAATGTTCCGTTTATCCGCGACATTATGCGTTTATCTTACTACTTTTTTGATGTAGTAACTCTAAATAATATAAATAAATAAATAAACGTCTTGGGACATTTTACACAAACCGACATAGTCCCACGGTAAGCTCAATTAAGGCTTGTGATGTGGGTGGGTACCAGGTGGCGATATATATATAATAGATAGATACATATAGATACTTAAATACATAGACAGCCACGACCAAGGAACAAACATAATACAGTGTGTCGCCTTTAACACGGGAGAAAAATGAAATGAGTGACTCCTTAGACTATCGGCAATAATCCTGTAAAGGTCCCAGTATTTCAAAGTGGTTAAGTTCGGAGATATTGTCATTCAAAGCTATGGACCTTTAGTACTGGATCTTAGCATCACGATGTCGTAGCTTGTCAGTCGCAAGACATCTTGATAGTATACCAGGTACGAAGTCATAACAATAATTTTGTTTTTATTTTTACACTAATTTGTTACGGTTTTTAAAAAAAAATGTACATTTTTCAATGATTCAAAAATGATAAGTTATTGATAACTTTTAATTCAAGTAAATGAACCCATAATAATGAAAATTACATGAACAAAAAATTATAAAAAAAGTATTTTTTTTTTCAATTACAATATTATGTGGAAATGATTGTTGATCAGCTTATTAATGCACCGTTTAAATTTTCACCCCGGTTGTAGGCCACACACTGTATATGTGATAAATAATTACACAAAAAATGCCCTCGCCGGGATTCAAACCCGGAACCTCCAGCTTTGTAGGCAGCGTCACTACCAACTAGGCTACTGAGGCTGGCAAAATACTGACTTTGTAAGAATTTTTTTCAAACTTATGAGCGACGATCCACAACATTGTGTTTAAAAATGATAGATATTCGGTATGAATTTTAGCTTTTATAATGCAACTGAAATAAACGATTAATATAATACTTACCCAGTAAACAATCACATTGTTAATAATTTCATTACATCATGAAATCCTCATTCACCTTTTACCTCGTTAAAAACCAAAATCGCATTCATTAAATTCTCTCTTGCACTGGTTTTAAATTTAATAAAACGGGCGCGGTGAATAAACCAGTAGGTACAATATATCATTCGGTAATGTTCCGATTTTAGTCTGGCTCATGTACACGGATACACGGATACTCGGGTAAATACGATACCCGGGTAACTCGGTGGGTACACGAATCACGCGGGCGGGATATTCATAATGTAATAATTTGTTTACTCTTTGCTATCGCTTTATTTCTCGCTTGTGATTTAATATAACATGTGTACTGCTAACAATTGTTGCTTTTGACAGTTATATACTCGAATACTCGTATTAATAAAATTCAGAAATATTGTAAATATTTGTACAAATTTTTACATTGAGGAATGGATATAATAAAATTAATTAAACTGTCCTCTCCGATATATTTGATGGTGATAATGCAGGTTTTATTTTAGGTTATATTTTTTCTGATTTGTTGTTTTGTTTTCTGTACTAAATAAACGCGAACGAACTCTCACTTTAAAGACATAATTATTTGGTATTCGATTTCGTGCCTAGCAGGGTCAAAACCCAAACAAACTTTAATGACGACCCCAAATAGAGAGATTAGGCCGTTAAATTGAGACATTTGCCCAAGTTTCGGAAACTCTTGATGGAGTTACTTCAGGCATCAGATTTTAATCATCACGCTGTAAAACATTTTCCATTATTTTGTTTCAAATAGTACCGCAAGGTATTTATGTTGCAGAACTTAATCTATGTATTCATCATCATCATCATCACATCAGC
>JALPQI010013430.1:0-30129 GCA_025490895.1 Thaumatotibia leucotreta | reverse complement strand
TCACCATAATAACAAGTGTGACAATTGTAAAATATCACTGTTACTGACGTCACAGGCCTCCGTAGGCTACGGCTACCGCTTACCTACTATCGGACGGGCCATGTGCTTGTTTGCCACCAACAAAATTATTACTAATAACGTTATTATATGGTTAATAAACTACTTTTTATTTTCCGAAACCCGTGACAATTGTCGCAAGGTTTAGTACAATTTTCAGTAAATCTTGACATGAGGTTCGGCTTATGTCGGAATTTCGCTACAATTGTCGTGTTATTTAATTGTGACAATTGTAATTTAGCTTCGCGAAAAAGTAGTTATTTACTGCTGATTTATTAAAGTTCCTGCACTACATTTTATGTTCATGGCAAACAAACGCACGGCCCTTCCGATGGTAAGCGGTAACTGTAGCCTATAGCCTCAGCTTCAGCCTGTAGCACTTGTCATTGGGGCCTGGTTCCGTCAACCAGTTGTCTCCATCGGTTACGCTCCGTTGCTTGGCGTAGTGCACTCACTGATAAGCCCAGTTCCTTAGAAATCTGGCCTGACCAGAACCACCTCTAGGACCTTAGAGGCCGTTCAAGTATTACGTAACGCAATTTTGGGGGAAGAGGTCTCGTAAAACGTTAAGGTGGCGACTGACTAGTAACATTTCGGTGTAATGTAACGTGATACAACACGAGCATTACAACAGTCAGTGCAGCGAGCCGAGCCGCTCGCCGCGAGCACCGCGTGCTCCACTCGGCTGTCGGTTTTTACGCGAATCCCTTTGAGTGTTACATTACAAGTCAGTACAGGTTCGCTAGTTGCCGCGAGAGCATTTCTACCGTCATTTTGTTTGTGAACTAGATTTTAATAAAAAACTAAAAATGGAATGGGATAGAGAGAAAGTTTTATCATTTATTGACAAATACAGAGAAAAGGAAATACTGTGGGATCCCACGAATAAAGATCATTTCAATAAATTAAAAAAAAAACGATGCATGGGAAGAATTATCTGACGAAATGCAAATTACAGTTGATTAGGCCAAAAAAAAATATCCAATATCGTTTCATTTTTTTCTTCTTGTTTTTCATGTAACAATAACTTAATAAAATAAGTAAAACACACGCGACCTCCATAATATCTGCTATTTTTACACAAAATGGACGGAGCACAAATGAACAGAGCGCTCACGATGAGCGTTCACCGCATAGCTGTAATGTAACTGTAATGCAACATGCTCGCTTTGAACGATACATTACAAGCAAACGTTACAAGTCAGTCGCCACCTTTACGATGCGTTACAGGGGCGGGAGGTCTTCCTTACAACACGTTACGTAACATTGTTTGTTTTTTTCAAGTAAAAAACTAGGGAATCAAAACTCCCAAATTGGCAACCCTTTTCAGTTACGTTTCACGGGGAATCCGATTACCGCAAAGGCAATTAGAACTATACCCAGGATAAAAACTATAACATAACTTTTTGCGGCTTTAGGGTAAAAATGGTAATTTGAGTGTTACGTAACGCTTAGAGGGGGGGGGGGGGGTCAAATATCTTCAAAAATTGTGTTAAGGTGAGGGGGGCGAAGTGCGCCATACTTTTTTCATAGATGACTTCTCTGCAAAATATGTTCCGTTCTAGTTCACCAATATCTTCATGTTCAACAATTTCAGAACCTGGGATATGTAAAATCTATGACCAACATCGTGTAGTTGAAATCTAACGGTAAAATAATTATATTTTAGCATGAAATTAAAAATACATCCACTAGGCGCACTTTGCCGCTACGGTGGGTAAGTGCGCCTGGTAGAGTTAAAATGTATTATTGAAGGATTACGATAAAAACAATCACATAGTATAATAGATCATACACAAAAACACGTAGGATAACCTGTTTTTTATTGCCGTTGTCCTATACTAAAGGTGCTTAATAGGTATGAAAAGGAATTTCGGATAAGTGCGCCATAGATTTGTAAATCAGGGTTTGTGGACATTTTTTCTGCTCAGTCTTATGAAACTCGCTGTCATTATTTATATGGGTCTTTAAACAAAATTTTCGTTTAATCTAATGATGGCAAAGCACTATTGGAGTTCTGAGAAAGGGAATATTATTTCGGTACCGCAACCATCTTCTGTAGCGGCACGGACTCTGGTGTAGGAATAAAAGGTTCAGTACCTCTAGATTGCGGCTAAGTGCACCATATGAACAAGCGGTATGGCGCACTTAGCCAACTCGACAAAATTGAGGTCATAAAATGAGTTTGCCAAAATCTCACGATTTTCAATAGTTATGACTAAATAAGAAGCGAAACCTTACAGTGGAATACTTAAATTGTGTACTTAGCGCATTTTTTTGGTAGAATCTATTCAGCTTTCTCAGATTTTTAACGATTTCTGCCACGTGGTCAACTTCACTCACAACTTTCAATGACGCTAAATAAAAAATGGCGAGTATTTCAAGTTCTCGACTACAACACCATCTGTTAAATATATCGAGAACTATAGTTTAGTTTGTATCATCGATCAAAGATGTTGTTACCATTAATATATCGTATACTATGGATAGTATACTATCCATAGTATACGATATATTAATGGTATACTATCCATAGTATACTATCCATAGTATACGATATATTAATGGTAGGCGCACTTACCCGATAGGCGCACTTCGCCCCCCTCACCTTACGTGATACTCGAACACTCCCTTAGGACTTTAGTTACTTACCTGTTTAATTGGAAATGGGAGCTGGGAGCTTGACATATAAGCAATGCTCGGCAGGGGTGAGTTGTTTTCATGATAAATGTCACGTGATACATGCCATTTAGTATGAAAACAGCTTACCCCCGCCGAGCATTGCATATAAGCATTATTTGCACTACAATTTATTTCTTCAAATACCTATTTTTCTTAAGTCCCATTTCCATTTACTTCGTCATTTATTCTCGAAATTTTTTCGTTGAACCTGCGGTACTGATATATTACGGGGAATCAACTTTTTTTCTGTCTGTTATTACCATGGTAACGGTCGCCTGAGTCACACTGGTTTTATGCAGAAGTATGTTACTTTTACTTCATGCAAACATGCATATAGTCCATGTTTGTAGATGTAGATGGCTAATCAAAGAAAGCGTTTATTAACACCAGAAATATGCATAGTTTAAGTATAATAATTATGCATAAAACCAGCGTGACTCAGGCGACCGTACCTAACCATGGTAATAACAGAGAGAAAAAAGTTGATTCACCCCTATATACTATGACCATTTCCAATAACACACCAATAATGAGTCATTGGCTTCCAAAAGATTAAGCGAAATCTCGCTGGTCTGTGCCGCGATCTTACAGAAGCCAAACTTTCCGGTAGGTACCGTTTGTAAAAAAAAAGTTTCGACGTATGTATGTACAGCCGCCATCAGATATGTCGGAGCCGCCAGAATGCTAACAAACAGTTAAACAGTTTTGCAGGGCCTGTGATAATTTTAATATTTGTCAACTGTTTTAATAATTCAATCAATAAATAATAATAATAAAATAACTGAGCAAGCTTTTATTGACATAGCGTTAGGCACTTAAAATAAAATATGGCCATGCCGGTACAGTAGGATAGTGGAAATGATGTTTTTTTAGTACCAGTTAACAACTCGAGCGAGCTCATCGCCAACAAACTGCTCCGCAGTTTGGCGAATTATTTGTATTGTGGTACATTTTGTTGTTAATGTTATAAAATAAATAAAAAAATAAAAAAAAAACTGTTCTCGCCGCGAGCTACTAAGCTATGAACTATGAGCTATAAACACGAACAAAAGATACGCACTTCCGTGTAAAAAAAAGAGACACGGCGATACTCGCTCAGTTATCATACCACCGCCGGACAAGTATCGCCGTGTCTCTTTTTTTTACACGGGATAGTTCATAGTCTTAGCTTAGTAGCTCGCGGTGAGACCAGTGCCTTAGGGTGCGTGTTCCGAAGTTTGTTTCACCTTGGGCGCTCCGTTATTATCGGAGAGCCCAAGGTGAAACAAACTTCGGCTTATATATTATATGGCCGAACTGGAAGGGCAATTTTCAGGAGCTGTCAGTTAAGAGAAACACAAATTCTTATGAATCACATTTATTTACATGAAGTGAAACATCTCTTATATAAGTATAGTTCGTTACGCGTGATATTTACAATGGAACGCTCACTCGCCACCAGACATATCTGAGCAGTCAATCAAACTACTCGTAATCATCTATACACCTCGGGTAGGCCGTTTCCTATGTAAAAAAGCTAAATCAGAATAAAATATCAATACGTGTCTGATTAGTGAATTCCGTGAGTAGAAAAAGGCTAGGTACATGGTTAACCGCCTGTCGCCCAGACAATAAAAAATGCCATTTAATTTTGAATGAATAGTACAGGAAATAGAATAGGATTTCATTTGTTTGAGGAGACGTTTTAATATGCCTCTGGGCGGCAGGAGGTCAACTTCGTAACACTAAAGTTTTGTTTTCTTGAAATCCCTTAACTATGTACAATTTTTTGCCTATTTAGTAAATGTTCAGATAATTGTAAGCGTCTCGACGGCTCGATATACCTGATGGCGACAGTGAGCGAACTCAAAACTTGGTCGAGTGCATAGTTCAGTTTTTATTTTTATCTACCACTTTATGATCCATGGCGATTGCATTTAATTATAAAAGCTCTTTCGTTTTCAAAATCCGACATGTTTTATTATAAAGCACATTTCTCAATTCCACGTTTTCAAAAGTGAACTACGCACTGACTGCACTCAACTCACAAAAAAATACAAAAACATAATTGTCAGTGCTTTCGCACGTCAAAAACAAGTAGACAGTATGTGGTTCCAATAAAAATTGACATGGCCTCGCCCATTATTAACGTATCACAAAAATATAGAGCTTTGCCCGCAATCGAGTCTTATCATTCTTATCAATTGTACCATGCATCTTATAGCTATGAACCTGTAGGCCTAGTCATGATAAAGACGACAGTATCTCGCGGCGATATAGATTACCTGTCCCTCTTTTATGGACATAGTTAGAAAAACAGGATAGGATTCTGTAGTTATTAAAACGGCTGAGCTGATTATGTTCGGAATAGTTTTATTTTAAGTATTCTAATAAGCCTCTTCATTACTTTATTTTCATATTTTTTGGACCTACACATCAATTATCTCCGAAAATATTGAATTCAGAAAAAACTTTCTGATACCCCACACTATGGGACTACAGGGTAATAAAAAAAACATTCCCACTTTACGGTACCCGAAAAAAAAACCAACTACTTTGTCGTCGTGCTATCTGTACCAAGTCGCAAGTTTCAACGGCCACTGAGCTATGCTGCGGACAGACACAAATACGGTCATGTTCAAAGCTATAGGGGTTCCTACTTTACCACGGAAGATACTGTCACATTGATCATATACTAAGCCTACTGCTGTGCCAAGTTTAAACTATAGTCGGCATCTTGGCTTTGGCAGCTTTTGACCACCGCTTACCGATCGAATTATAATTGCGATCGGTTTTAACATAAACAACATACAATGTCAACATGGATAAAAAATGCACAAGGCTATGCCTATGATAAATATACATTTTTCACTCGTATTTATCCACGTATTACAATATAACACATAAAAATAACTACAGCGTTTCTGTCAGTATTAGGCAATCGTTTCGAAATCGTGTCTCGTGTTTATCAAAATATTATACCTAGTAACTATGTGCGAGTTGCATACAATACTAGATACAGTTTAACAGTTTTGTATTGCCATGTGAGATACGATATTTCACCAAAGTAACTGTTTTAACAACACTTCAACGACGCCATTTTGATTTACAACTCACAACAAAATGGCCGCTTGTCAACAAAATAAGCGGTTGTAAGACAGTTTGAGCCGAATTGGATATAATATATCTAAACATTAAAACTTGCAATTTCACAACAATACGTGCACCATTTTGTTAAACAATTTTAGATTTATCAAGCGTATAGTTCCAAAGCCAAAGGAAGACTCCTAAACTAATTACAACAAAAATAGCTTTGATGCAAGTATATATTATGTCCTAGACTTAGGAATCGTAAGGTCTCTTCTATGTAAAGCCTCTTTTGTCTCCCTGACCTGAACCCTTCACGTGACGGCTAAGCCACGCATTATTAATCAGAGTTTCCAACTAATATCAACGACATTTTCACATGTAGTCATCCAATAAAATTAGAACCGCAAGCCACTCGGGAACTTTGTCAAAGTAACTTTATAAGACAATTGTAAGATCTCTCTTACTACTTGTCATTATGAAATGGTTCTAGTGCGGCCTAGGAGTGAAGGTAAGTAAAATTTATGGACAGTTGAAGCAAATGATATACGAAATAAGACTGATTTACTTTCACGATTTTTACCCGTTATTCCTGCGTGCCAATGTTTCTCGCAAGGTTGTTTCAGTGTAGTGGTATTCACTAGTTAACATGTCTACAGTCCCTCTCTTAATCAGATGGGTGAATCAACTTTTTTCTGTCTGTTATTACCATGGTTACAGTCGCCTGAGTCACGCTGGTTTTATGCAAAATTATGCTACTTAAACTATGCAGACATACATTTTTCTGATGTTAATGGGCGCCTACAGACATGCAGTACATACACGGTTGCATAATTTTGCATTAAACCAGCGTGACTCAGCCGACCGTAACCATGGCAATAACAGACAGAAAAAAGTTGATTCACCCACATACAGTAGCCATCAGATATATCGGAGCTGCCACGGTGCTCAAAAATATCTGTACATGCACTCTAACGTCATGAGAACAGGGACATGCTCAGCTATTTGTGAGCACCCTGGCTGTATCGTTATATTCGATGGTGACTGTACATCGATGGTATTTTTTGTTCAGTGCAAGGATTAGTAGTGTGGCGTTTCTAAAAAAATGCCGATCTCGATTAAGAACAATTCTCAGCATTGTATGCAATTACAATTCGGAATTACGAGATCTTTCGGGCCTGCTCGGACAAAAAGTCCCAATGTTTTTTTCCCTATTGTGTCACCGTTTTCCTATACTCTTTGTACGGCAGTAACACAAAAAAAAAAAGAAAAATATAATGGAAACACAGAGACACTTTAATTGTCCTATCGAGAAGAAACTATAGCTTACTTCAGATTAGAAATAATATAAAACTAAGGAGATAGGGTGGCACTTTTTTAGAAACGCTCAGTGTTGCGAATATAGGGTGCCTGAAAAATACAAACACGCACATCTATAGTGGTAATATACAAATAAAGAATCGAGCGTGGGACACGTCAATTTCATTCGAATGTCTCAGGCCTTATAACACCACTACAGTCATAGTATTTATGTGCAAATACATCACACATTATAACAACTCAAGAGACTCGACTCTCTGCCACAATATTTGGCAATTTAAGTCCTGTCATATATATGTTTAATTACAAAAAAATATATTAAAGTATACGACGAGTGGTCTACGCGTCGTACACTAAAGGTCAACCCCGACACGTTCGTCACACATTGACCACACGTTGTCCACGCGGCGACTACGCGTTTGCGACTGACGTGTATCGAGCAACCATTTGCATTGCCCACTCGTTGACGCCGCGTTGTCCAGTTACCATTGGGTGGATCAACCAGTTGACTCAACGAAATTGTGAGTAGAGTTGCTGCCGCGTTGGCGTGGAGTTGTTATAATGTGCGAAGACGTATACAAGTGTCAATTGATCTTTCGTGGTGCAAAGATGTGTTAGTATTGTATTTCACGACGCGGCCTAAGAATGCATGCTATTTATGTATATTTACATACATTTTGTATATATAGTGTAATAAAAATAGTGGTGATATTGGTAAAAGGGTATTAAGTATCGTAATTTGATTACGAAAAATAGAGGAAACTTTTTGGCCCAAACATAGTCATAAGTGTCATAACATAAACCAAAGTCATGATTATTAAGTATCGCCCTGTGCGTCTGACTACAGTGCCTACACAATTTATAAACAAATCAATTCACAAATTGGGCAAGCAATTTACACAGTACATTGCTAGTCACTTTAGTTTTTGTAGAGTGGAGTGTAGCCAACTTTGCACCTTATGCCAATGTAAAAAGTTAAAAAGTACACATAACTACATGTAAATGGGATTCCAGGCAGGTGTCGACCGAAAAAGTAACATAAATATAAAATTAAAATAAAATAAAAACGAAAAAATGAATCTCCCGGACAACAACTGCAATAAGCCAACACACTGCCCTTTATACCCATACAATTGTTTTTCTATATTTATGTACTATCGACAAAATTGAATCCTGACCCACAATAGGAGCTATAGTAACTTTGAAAATAAAATTGCTGCATCTGACGTACAATTTGACTTTCAATGTTACTATGACAAGCTCTTTTTGTGGGTCAGGATTCAATTTTGTCGATAGTAATAACACAGGCGCAATAATATGTGAGCGTCACGGGTGCTAACCAACACTTGAGCACGCCTCTATTGTCGTGGCGGTAGAGTGCACGTTTACATATTTTTGAGCACCGTGGCCGCTCAGATATACAGGGTGGCCCATTCAAATCGGTCAGTATGGGAAAGTCTGAAACTATAAGACATACGAAGTACTGTTCTTAGGAACCATGTCATCGATTTTATTAATAAGGAAAACTGCGTTGATAAAAAAAAACTTTTTTTCTTAAGATTTATACAATAAACACCTAGTAAAATAAATTTAAGTACGTGAAAACCGTAAATTCCATTCGTTTTAGACATTATGTTTCTTAGAGACATTTACTGCTTAAGACCTACACAAACGATATCTGAATAGAAATAGTGTAAGTTTATTTTTTCATAACAACCGGGTTCGATTCCCTAGCCGGGTACAGTTTTTTTTATCAAATGTATGAATGCAGTTTTTCTTTATATCAAAATCGGTGACACGGTTCCTAAGAACAAATCTTTGTAGGTCTTATAGTTCCAGACTTTCCCATACTGACCGATTTGAATGGGCCAGCCTGTATATTATGATGGCGTCTGTACCAAAAAGATTTCCTCAAATATTTAATTCTTGATATATATTATTTTATCTCAGACTGTACTTTCTTTAGTAGCTTTATGTCGTACATAACGAGTCCAACGAACCCAAACTTGATAGGATTTCGTAGACTCCTTCCCAAGTTCCTGTAGCCTTCAGACTCCATCGGACCAGCTTCATGATATACTTATATTGCATTGTCATCTGACTTACGTATGTATGCAAACATACATAATAAACAAATAAATACATATGACAAACATTCAGACAAATACCAATGGGTACCACGAACCTAATGCGATTCACTTTAAGGCCTGGGTCAAAATTATTTTCGTTGTCTTGTTTCATACCATTCTGTCACGCTTCTAGTTGCTATTTCGACTCAGTATATAAAAAAAATCCGGTGCACTTGTATTTCTTATTCATGCTAGATTTTAGTCCATACGTCAAAAATTAGAAACATAACATCATCTCTTACAAAAATCACAACTGTGTCACGTTTTCAGGGACACAAAATAAGACAACGAAAAGAATTTTGACCCGTGACAGTTCCGTAGAATAACTGCCACAAGCTGCCTTAACTGCCTATCGATGGTAGTTACTGGTGATAAAAGTTTGTTTTCTGGCCATTTTTTCCGAAACTCGACATCAAACGTGCCTATTTCACGTGGTCCCAACGCTGACCCAATATTAGTTGTACTTAACATACACCCTTGAATTTCTTCGCAGATGTATGCATTCCTCACAATAAAAGTTTGTAATGTATTATTTGACAAGTTACAAGTGAGCGACACCAAGGGCAAATGTCGGTCGAATAATAACAATTAAAATTAATAATAAATAAAATAAACTCAAGTAAAAATTATCTCCCATCACAACCTGCCATAACCGACACTGCTTTAACTTTGCCTTTCTCACATTCATTTACGTAACTTGACTTTATCCTATTATAGTTTTGTAGCTTTAGAAAAATGGTAAAAAATATAGAAGTGTCCTTATTGAAAATTGTTAAAAATGTCTGTCTAAACATTTGTTCATAGCAAGAAAATGGACCAATAATTGAAATGACTATATTTATAAAATACAAAAAATCTTTCACATTTTTCTAAATACAGTATTTAATTATTTTTTTTATTACACGTCGGTGGCAAACAAGCATACGGCAATTACCGTTACAAAAATCACCACTATTTATATACCTTGTATGTATACAGGATGTTTCTAAAATCATACAAATTCAAGATCACAGCCAAAATGCATGAAACTATCTCATAGTAGTGGCTCAGTATGAAATCATGCCGCTTGGAGACGGCTGTAAGAAAACATTTGAAACCCCAACTCTTCCCGCGGGTGTCGTAAGAGTCGACCAAGGGGTTAAACTATCACTGACCATTCGTTCATATGGGCAGCATCATAGTGGAGAAACTACTGATATCGTCCAGCGTGGCGATAATCGGCACATTGCGACTATACGCTTAGTTAATAGAAGCCTACGTGTAACAGTGGACTGAGATTTGTGTTGACATGTGCATAATGAGTGTTTGAGGTTTTCAGTTACCATACTGTCAAAATCAAGGCAAAGCGAACAATCGCGAATGTCAGCCCAAAAATTATAATATATAAAATAAAAAAACTAGATAATAGTCAACTCCTACACCAAATCTGCAATAACAGCTGACAAACGCTACATTCGCTAGACCCATCCAACTTGTCACACTATTTAAATATTTTTTTCTAACTAGTGCGGAAAACTCTTCTTAAGGCACTTGTTATGAAAAAAGTCGTTCTATACACGTGTAAAAACTTCTTTTTAACTCTGGTGATTGTCGCCCTCGTTTCACTTAGGCTCAAACTTTCACCCTCGTCGAAAAACATTTTTTTTTGCACTTGTATCGAAATGTACTATCCGTGATTCCTTTGGGTAAAGATGTACCCTTCTTCATAAACGTCTCCTAATTTAGGAAGTCAATAAGTATCGTCGGGTTATCTCCACCTGTTACCCATCTGACCCCAGTGTTAACAATTTTTTTTCATCACACTTGCTTTGTAGACGCGCCATTGCTTGCATGCATCGCGGGAGTAATATATTGGTAAGTCATTTAATAATATTTTGTCTTAAATTTTTTTTTTGCTCGCAGTGTGATGAAAAACATTGTATGCATCACAGTCGGTAAGCGGAATACTAACTCGAGTCACTAAAAGCGTCATGCTTCTAACACTCTCGTTAGTAATACCGTACTTACCTCCCTAGATGCACAATGTACTATTTCCCACTTGTTTTTTCCCATGGGTTTTAGCACACGAGGGCAACTGAAGACGTGTTAACTGGTAAGTAATCTTTAAATTTTGTATTTAAAACAAATTATTTCACATTACGCACGACAGTAACTGTTGTACAAAACTTATATTTAATAAACTGCAAGTAACTTTTTTTCTCGCCTGTGTCGCGCTGGTTGTGTTCAAAATGATACTTAAATTATGCAAACATGCTCGTTAGGTGGCCCATTAAGGAAAGGACTTATGAACACTAAAAAAATGCATGTTTGTATGTATAGTTTAAGTAGCATAATTTTGCATAAAACCAGCGTGACTCAGGCGACTTTAACCATGGCAATGTTAAACAGAAATATGTTGATTCATCCAGTTGCATCAGTCGATATATTCCTTCATGTTTTAGAGGCATTTTTCTGTACAGTATCTGTATAGATATAACGGGGATTTCATTGTATGGCGTGCGCTTCCATGTTTTATTTGTTAGTAGTTGTTTTAAGTGCTTGATATGCATCAATATATTCCAATATGATAATTACAAGCGAATCACTAATCGTTAAACGGGGGTTTTCCAGCAATAAAATCAACAGAAATATAAAAATACAATTTGCTTTTTTCATCGAAACATTCCATTTTTAATGCTTACACTATATAACATGCGTCGAACGCTCAGCTAAGGCGGTGAAATACACGTTTAGGCATACAGAGTGGAGCAAAAATAGTGATCTGTTTACGAAGCCATACAGTATCGTATACTTACTAGAAAAAATTGGGATTTTTTCGAAGCATTTTGTTATCCTATTTAAAAATCCCATAAAAAATGTATGGATTGTCGACCTAGATAGGCGACAAGATCAAATTTTAAAAATGCGCTATATTTTTATAGTTTTTTCTAAAGTAGACTGCGTTACTAAACGTATCACCACTGTTTTTGTTACACTCCGTATAAGAGCGGACGAGGCGCTCGGAAATATCTAAACACGATCACAGCAATCACGACAGATTGTCGTCACAACTCTGCAGTTCCAATTACACTTTACAATGACAGTAAGTACAGAGACTCGGTCAACTTTTGTCGGAACTGACAGGCGTGTTGAGATATTTTTGAGCACCGTAGCCGCTTGGATATATCTGTGAGCCTAGCCGAGATGACAATTGCACAAGTAAGGATTCGATATTTAAATATAACCTAATTCATAAACCTTAATCAGGACTGGGATGAAGAATTCGAGAATGGTCGTCTGTTCAAGCCTCATTGGCACTCTTAGACTTAATGATGATTCAAAGATATATGAGTCAAATCACTTTTTTCTTGTCACTCATTGCTATGGTTACGTTCTCCTGAGTCACCCTTAAAATCACGGTTAAACAATATTAAAATATTCAACATTTGAATACATTTTTATTTTTTTGACAGTTACGTGGCTCTGCCATGGTGAGTAGAGCGTGCCAGATAAATTCTTCTAGCAAACGATGTATCATTAATTGTCCTCCGGGTGACGTGTCAGAATAACAACAAAAAGTGATAGACCCTTACATGTATTTAGGCAATGGAAGAGTTAAATGTAAGAAAGAACAATATTTATGAAAATAAGATAACAGTATCCCATATTTTAAAGACAAACGAGTCTTAATCGCGTAAACTTACGTTTAATGATATCCGTTTGTGTTTAAAATATGAGTGATAATCGTGAAAGTTAAAATCAATATAACAGTATCCCATTTGTGCTATATGTAATCAAACTAATCAAAATTCAGCATTACAAAGACAGCTCACACTGCCCAAATACTTATGTTATGAGCGATTGTACAGTCGCCAGATCTATCGAAGCGCCAACGATGCTCAAAAATATCTGAACATGCACTATAACGCTATAAGAATAAGAATAATTCGAGGGTTGACTGGTGAAAACAGGCAAGTCGAGCAAACCGTTTTGTGAAAAACGAATATGACACTTGACATTTCAATGACAAAATGTCTCGACTTACAGGGGTGAATCAACTTTTTTCTGTCTGTTATTGCCATGTTTACCGTCGCCTGAGTCACGCTGGTTTTATGCAAAATTAGGCAAACATGCAAGTAGTGCATGTCTGTAAGTTGCCCATTAAGGAAAGGGCTTATTAACACCGGAAAAATGTGTGTTTGCATAGTTTAAGTAGCATAATTTTGCATAAAACCTGCGTGACTCAGGCGACCGTAACCATGGCAATAACAGACAGAAAAAAGTTGATTCACCCCTGTAAGTCGAGACAGAAAATTGATTCACCCAGTCACTAAGGCAACCCTCGAAGTATAAAGCTCATTTTTTCATAGAGGCATTAGAGACCTGCTCTTAAGTTTATGAGCACCTGGCAACTCTGATATATCTGATGGAGACTGTACTAAATCCAAACATCATGTCTATTTTGAATGTTGTCGAAAGTGTTAAAATTATAAAAAAAAATTTGTAACTTTATTAAAGAAACAATTCATTTATTCTTAAACCTAATGCAGTTTTAGAACTCGAACGATTGTCATCTCGGTTAAGCAGCAAATGTACAGTCAAAGATATATTTATGTACTGTTTACTCCATAGCTTATATTGATGTCATATATATCAGTCATCGGAACTATGGGCGCATAACATTAACAAAACTGAGCATATAAGTAATTTAGACACCTCCCGATTTCCACGTTGGTGAATAAGGTGTTTTCTTTGGTATATGATCTGATATTCATAATTTAATACAACTTTTAATGTGAACGCTTACATTACATACATAAACATAAAATATCACTGTCATAAAATGGGTCAGATTTTTACTGTGACTCGTTGCTACTGCGTACTCTAGGGTCACTCTTAAAATCACAGTTTAATAGCACTCACAAGTTTTCGTTATTTTGACAGTTATATGGATGGCCTTTCCATGGCGGGTGCCGGATAATTTCTTCTAGCAAACTATCAACAACTTTTGTCCCCTGGGTGACGGGACAGGATAACAACGTTCTTCCACTCAAATTAAAAAATACTTGTAATAAATCTCGTATCTCTCAGTTACTATAAATTACTGATATAATACTACGAGTAATTACAGTTTTACAGTGAGTTTTGCTTGTCAGCCTATAGACACATCCAAATATTGGAAGCTCTTGATACCGGTATATAATCAAATTGGACATTAATTTGATAATTAGTATTAGATTTATTTTTATCGTTGTAAAATGTTTTAATGATAATAATGTATGACACACCTTTCACCACAATCCTCATTTTATTGTTTTTTCTTTAATAGTTAAAAAGGCTCATCACATCATATGAGATCCAAATAATAGTTTTATTTACAGGCATCGTAAAATAACATAAAAATACCATACAACAACATTGTATGTGCAAACAAAAACATACAAATAAGTATCAAATAGGTGTTAAATACTGTCAAACAATTATGTTTCATTAAAATTGCAAGTTAAAAATAGTTTTGTTAAAGTTTTCCACCCATCGTCCCGATCACTCACTATAATAAAGTATGAAATGGTACATAAATAAATCGTCTACTACCCTAACGAGGCCATTTCACAATGTCGCTTACGACATCCCATTATCATTATAATTCTGAAAATGCTGACTATCTGGGCCAATCACCTATTTCTTGTTACTCGTTGCTATGGTCACCTTTAAAATCATAGTGTAATTTCATTATCACTATTAATGCTAAGTAGAGCGTACTGAATAATGTATTCTCGCAAATTATGCAACTTGTGTCCCCTGGGTGACTGAACAGAATAACAATAAAAAAAGGTGATTGTACCACATAATATTAATATGACATAACAAGTTGTCAGTGTATTCAGAGTATTCAGACACTAAAAGTGTAAATTTTGTGTGTTACTTTTAAACCGTGATTTAACGTTACTAGAACGCGGTATATTCTTAAAATAAATTGTGATACTTTTGTCCCTTGGAATAACAAATGCAAAGTTGATCGACATAAATTAAGTCTTATATACTTCGTTTTTCAGCATTACAAATAAGCTTAACAATAATGACGAGTCTTATTCAAAATTAATGAAAATTTTTAAAACTCTGTTTACAATTATTACCAATGCAAAAGCATATGTAAATAATTCATAATTCATACATATTTGCTATGACTTATCATTCAAAAGTATTTATTAAACTCGTCAAAATCGCTTAGCACATGATTGGTGTGACAGTATGTCGCCGCGAGATACATTTCCCGTCTTTTACGAACTATATTGATAAAAGAGGGATAGTCTAACTCCAGGCGAAATTCCTTCGCGCCAAGGGCTGCCATCTCGTAACACTTTAAACCAGGGCAAAGACTAAAAAACCCCGGACATTTGGAGTTAACCCTATTGTTCCCTGGACTTGATACGATACACAATAATGCCGGAAAAACCTTACAATCCTTTTTCTCCTTAAGTTACTTTTATGAGTGTAACTTACAAGAAAGAAATGATTTATTATTAATATTAAATTCACTAAATTATTTCCTCGCACGAAACGTCAGTTTTTTATTACATTTTTAAACAGCCTCAAAATCCGGACGGATTCACACCAATTATGTGCCAAGCATTCCATTAAAAAAACATTTATTTAAAATGCCTCATGCGTCTATAGGTACGCATAGTTAATAGGAGAGGCCTACGTCCAGCAGTGGACTTAGATAGGCTGATGTGTATTAAAAGCAAATCACAGAATTGAGCAATTCTTTTTATTTTTGACAATAAAATGAAATACGAAAATTTGGGTAAATTTTTTACTATTTCTGCTCAGAATCACGAGCTGATTCCATTTCCGGCGAAAAAAAAACTGTCCCAAAAATTTCATACATATTTCGAATATCCTCTTGTGTTACCGCCATATAAGGTGTATGGAAAATAGTAACACAATAGGAAAAAAAATCATGGGACACTTTTTTTTTCGACGGAAATGGAATCGGCTTGTGATTCTGAGTAGAAATAGTATAAAATTTACCTAAAATTTCATATTTCATTTTAGTGGCAAAAATAAAAAGAATTGCTCATTTAGCTGTCACAATTGGCAACGTCATGTGGTAAGCGGCATTGCAATGGACGGCCGACGAAGGAACCGAGGGTAGATACAATAAATAAACATAATTTAACATACGTAACTGTCCGTGGGAGTTACGAGCCGAACTTGAATTTGGTGGGCACCTGCGCGGGCACCGTGAACGAGTAGCCTGGAAATAAACACGTTTTATTTCAATATTTATTTTCTCAAACATGCAATGAAATGTTGTCATTATGTTCGTCATAAATAGGCTTTAAAGTATGACGTTGCAGGCGGATGACCTCGAGATAATAGTAAAGGATTTTCATACGAATTTAACGGCCTAGGCCGGTAAGTAATTTTTTTTTAAACATGGCGTCCGTTTTCATGAACAGGCTAATCAGCTAAATTCTGTTTTTTTTTATTGTCGTATTTTTTATTACATTGCATATGTTTGAGAAAAGCACTATACACGCCTCGCCGTGAAATGGACTTACCGGCTTCCTATCACTGTCCATACCTACTCAGCCGGTAAGCCCATCTTTCCCGGCGTCTGCAGTAATGTACTATTATTATACATAAAATAAGATCCACAGAGATCCAAGGCACTGTGAGACTTAGACACATTTTAATAAATACAATAATACACATGGCTAAAAAGTAAAGTTAATAACACATCATAGAAGAATAATTAATGAATGCTAAAATATTAAATGAATTTAATATGAATTTTGAATAGGGTAGGTAGAATGGATCAGGTTTATATTTTTATAGTAGTTAAATGCAACAGTGAGGTAAATATAACTAATTGCAAACTATCTTAGGACTGATTTTTCAATCCTCAGTTAACAGTACCTGTCAAATAAATGTTAGCCCTGTCCTTTTTTGACAGATGATTTTAGAAAAGGATGGTGATAATTTTAACTAATGGATAAGTTTATTTGGCGATTGAAAAATCAGCCCTTAATCTAATGAATTTTGTAAAAAGATCCTATTCCCTATATCCAATAGTTCTTAAAATAGATTAAGAGAAATTTCAATTACATTTGCCTCGCATGACCTTACTCATTTTATTTAGTTATTTTATAATATTTTTTTACCTAAGGAAGTTTAGAACATTTTGCGCTACTGAAGTTAAAAATCTCCTTCGATAACAACCCAAGTGACAACAGCAATACGTCACTTCAATGTCAAAGCAGTCTGTCACAACTCGCCCCGCTCTGTCACAACTCACCCCCGCTCTGCTCGATGCGCCGGCTATTTAGTTATTCTGTAATATTTTTTTATGTAAGGAAGTTTCAAAACTACAATTTATGTACATAGATTAAATCTAACTAATCTACTTAACCTAACCTATATCTAAGATTGGCCCTTGTGGCATTGTACCGAGGATGCTGGCGGCATTTCCTCGCTGTATCGCAATACTGATGCGTTTAGAACATTTCGCGCTACTGAAGTTAAAAATCTCCTTCGATAACAACCCAAGTGACAACAGCAATACGTCACTTCAATGTTTTAAGCAGTCTGTCCCAACTCGCCCCGCTCTGTCACAACTCGCCCCGCTCTGTCACAACTCACCCCCGCTCTGTCACAACTCACCCCCGCTCTGTCACAACTCGCCCCGCTCTGTCACAACTCGCCCCGCTCTGTCTCAACTCACCCCCGCTCTGCTCGATGCGCCGGCTGTCCTGCTGCGCCTTCCTCTGGTCGGCTAGAACCATCACCGCGCTCAGCTGCTTCTGTTGCTCCTCGTCGAGGACGCTGGTCAGTGCGTGGTATAGCGCGGGCTCTGTCGTCGATATGCCTGCAATTACAGTAAATAAGGATCTATAAAAAACGTTCGTCAGTTCGATACTAAAATTTAAGCTCTCCTAGGCCACACTTTAAATCACAGTTGAATAGCATTAAAAGTAACAAAACTGTGTTCTTTTTTAACGGTTATGTGGTGTTTATTCTTTCTATGGTGGATCGGTCGCCTGAGTCACGCTGGTTTTATGCAAAATTAATTTAGAGATGCACCGGATATTCGGCAACTATCCGGTATCCGGCGTATCCGGCCCTTATTTTACTATCCGGCCGGATACCGGACAGTGACTTACTATCCGGCCGGATACCGGATAGTAACTTTGCTTGATTTTGGGCTAAATAGAAAGAACATAAAAAGGTAAAAAACAGTAACGGTGACAATAATAATCATTAGTGGAGTGCATTTAGGCTCCCGAGAGTAGGTTAGTCGGTCGGTCCCCCAAGGGGTTCACAGGATTCTCAGGTCTGGCTTGCCTTCATTGACTAACTATAGAGAAGTCGGTAGAGCGTATGTAGGTAGAGAGTATGGTCTAAAGTGGAAATATAAAGTCACGAGTTGGCAGTGGCTGACATAAGCTACATAGTCGGCGGAAAGTCAGCACCTGCCTTGATGCCTGCTGCATGCCTGCCTGTCATAGTGTAGTAATTGTTATAGCAACTGTCCGGGCCTCTTTTCTATAGCCCTATTTCCTACCTCTACAACTTGCAACATTTTTTTGTAACTTAAAAACAGTAGGTTGATAAAATTATGGCCATTATTTCGAATCTGGTTACAAGATAAGGCAGGCTCCGAGCTACAAAACACAAAAGTGTCGAAATTTGCACGACGCGCCCCCTGCTAATCTCAAAATAGGTATAGCACCGCCGGCCGAATATTCGGCGACCGGATACCGAATATTCGGCCGCTGGTCAGGCTGAATATCCGGTATCCGGCCGAACAACTATCCGTTGCATCTCTAAAAATTATGTTATTCAAACTATACAAACATACATTTTTCTGGTGTTAATAAGTCCTTTCCTTAATGGGCCGCATACAGACATGCAGTATGTCTGCATAATTTAAGAAGCATAATTTTGCATAAAACCAGCGTGACTCAGGCGACCGTAACCATGGCCATAACAGACAGAAAAAAGTTGATTCAAACACATACAGGTGTACGGCTGGCATAATGAGTGGAAACGCGGTTTTAGTCAATTTAGTAAAATCATCCTGTATTCCTAACTCGCCCCACTCGGCAGCAGCGTAAACAAGTCCGATCTATTGTATGAACCTGCTAAGTGAGTAAAGGCATACATGCTTAGATTATAATATGCCGCTTGGGACCTTTCTGCTTTGCACTCGGAGATAAGGAATGCACGGCCGGCTGAGTTCTTTCTTATTTGTTTGATAGTACCTACTAGCGTAATTTATATTGTAAGTTAAATAAGTTGTTCAAAATTCACTTTTACTACTTTCAGTGATAACTTGCATGTTAAATTTTATTAATTGCACGAAACTGAACTCTGCGAATGAGGTGTCGGCACAAACCCGAGTTTAGGGTTTCTCGGCGCTTATTTTTAGTTAACTATATGTCACCTAAATGTAACAATGATTAAATAGTAATAATTAGGGTTAGGAATTTTGGTGGCATTAGGTGGACAGAGAACAGTGGAGTCGTTGTTTTTTTTTATGATTGATTGAATAATTAATTAATCAGAAATAATAAATAAATATATTCTTTTAAACAGGGCTTCGCCAATTTTAAGTATTAAGTAATTTCATCTTTAATATTTGACTACCTACGAATTGAAGTTCAATTATTCTTTGTAATATACCTTATGATTATTATATAATAGTTACGGTCTTTGAGAGAACTAGAACCTTAAAAATTAAATGTTGGTATATGAGAAAATTTATTTTCTCATATACCAACATTTTTAGTTGAAAATTAATATTTTTCTAGTTTCTCAAAAATAAAATTCATGTTATATTTAAAATTCTTGATAAATCTAGCTTGAAATGAACACTATTTCGATATTATTTTATAAGTTAATCATTTATTCGAGTTAAAAATGTTTATAACATCGACTCCACTGCTCTATGTTCAGTCGAAGACAAAATAAGGGGTATACAAAATCGTTCAAAAATATGTCCCAGTGCACTCTAATTCTGTGTAATAAGAACGTCGTAACATATTTATGAACGGATTCTTTCGATACTTATTTTTGCACTTGACTGTTCAATAAATGCCACCAAAATCCTAACCCTATTAATAATAATAATAGTATGGCACTGACCTGTGAGCGCCGCCTTGAAGCGGACGTATTCGTCGACCTCGCAGTCCCGGTCGTCGAGCGGCGTCGTATAGCACTCGATCGCCGTCTCGTCGGGCTCGTAATCCTCATCGTCCTGTCGCATAATACTACATTACGACACAAGTGCGAAAAACATGATATTCGAAATAAGTGGCGATGCTTTAAAATGGTCAATAGTACATTTCCTAGCTAGTGCGGGAAAACTTTTTTTCAGAGAGAGTGAAAATTGAAGCCCGAGTGAAAGGAGGGCGACAATCACCCGAGTTAAAAAAAAGTTTTTGCACGTGTAAGGGACGATTATTTTTATAACAAATGCGTCAAAAAGAGAAATAACCGCGCGCGAAGCGTGCGCAAAGTACGGAAAATTATTTTCGTTGTCTTATTTTGTGTCCATAAAAAAACGTTACATAGTTGTGATTTTTGTATGAGATGATGTTTCGTTTTCTATTTTTGATGTAGGGATTAAAATCTAGCATGAATAAAAAATACAAGTGCACCGGATTTTTTTTATATACGAGTCGAGACAGCTACTAGAAGCGTCACAGAGTGGTATGAAACAAAACAACGAAAAGAATTTTGAGAAAACACGACCGAAAGGAGTGCTTTAAATCGACACGAGTTACGAATTTCGTTTTCACACGTGTACGATACACGTTTTTCATTATATGGCATCATAATGGCTCTCCGAAGATTTCGACCTGACGTAAAATGAACCACTTCTCGCACTAGCGCGTAAAAAAGGCACCATATGTAATTATGTACTGAAAATTATTTTTTAAAACTAAACTAAACATTGTGACAGCAATACTGGGCAGTATTGCTTATTTCCTAAAATACTTTTATAATTACTTTTGCATAAGATTTGTATTGTATGGTGGCGGTGACAGCCACCCACAAAACAGAAAAAACAGTAGAAGCGTAATGTAAGCGCAGCGCGTGTGGCAATAGTAAGCAGCGCAAGGCTTACCTGCACAAAAGTTAACCACAGTAGGGCGTCAGTTCTCTAAGCGCGCTCACGTGAGATCGTTTTCGAATAAATCCGAAAAAGAATGTGCAAATATGCCTTTTTGTGCCGTTTTGGGATGTAAAAGTAACAGCCAGAAGTCAAACCTCACCAATGAAGGTATTTCATACCACCGGAAGTTCTTAATTTGTTAATATTTTAATATTTTCTAAAATATTTCGTCTTCCGCAAGATGTTTGTACTACACTAAATAAGAAACAACTTTATATGCCAATAATAAGGTCGTTTTTTATTTGGCATGAAACTATGGAAATTTCTAGAATTTCGGAACGATAGGCTGAGTAGCGGCCAATGCGAGGAAAGGGTCCAAAAAGGTATCGATATCGATATTTTATTTCGTCGATATACCTACATTAGTTGTCTTGAGGCGATTAAGTGAAAAAAATTGAAACATGTTCTCTATAATCTTTATTTATTTAATCGGGTTTCCGACTGTCATCGTCATCATCATCATCATCTCAACCTTTTACTGCCAGCTGCTGAGCGTAGGCCTACGTATCATCATATTATAATATTGTGGATATTAAGGTTTCGTGGCCAAATCATAGTTTCGCCATATCCGCCCGACTGTCATCGTCATCATCATCATCATCTCAACCATTTGCTGCCAGCTGCTGAGCGTAGGCCTGCATGTCATCCAATTATAAATTATAATATTGTGGATATTAGGGTTTCGTTGCCAAATCATAGTTTCGCTATGTCCACCCGACTGTCATTGTCGTCATTATCATCATCACCCTACTAAGACTACTACCTTACCTACTGCTTAGTATAGATCCCCACATCCTCATATTATAATATTGTGAATGTTAAGGTTCTATTGTCAAATTATAGTTTCGCCATGTCTGCCCGACTGTCATTGTCATCATCATCATCATCATCTCAGCCTTTTGCTGCTAGCTGCTGAGTGTAGGTCTGCTTATCATAATATTATAATATTGTAGATATTAAGGTTTCGTTGCCAAAACATAGTTTCACCATTTCCGCCCGAATGTCATCGTCATCAGCATCATCTCAGCCTTACTTACTGTGAGCATGAGCATATCCTAATATTATAATATTATGGGTGTGAATTTTAAGGTGCCGTTCTCAAATTATCGTTATCATTGTCTGCTCGACTGTCCATCTGTCTGTTTTTAATTATTCAAAAGGTTATGAATTAATTATTTGTTATATATTATAATTAAAAACAAACAAACATTATATATTAAATTAATAAAAGATGTGCTTATTGAACATTCTCGATTACAGTACGGTTCGATGTCATATCTGATATCGGGCCTCTTGTATGCAGATGTCATTTTAATCAAAATGACAATTTAAATATTGATTTTTTAATATGAATTGTATATTTTGAAAATTTTTTTTAAATAAACGCGTAACTACCCGTTTAAATTTATTTTTTATTTTAATTGAAGAGTAAGTACCTAATGGATGCGATTCTACGTGCACATCGGCTAAATAGCCTAAAATTAAAATGTCTAATTTTTAATTATAATTTAGACCGCGAATTATTAAGTATTCCCTAGGGAGTTATAGAAAAGTTGGTACGTCATTTAACAATATTTTGTCTTAAAACATTTTTTTTGCTTAGAAGTGTGATGAAAAACATTGTATGCATCACGGTCGGTAAGCGGAATACTAACTCGAGTCATTAAAATCTAACACTCTAGTTAGTAATACCGTAATTACCTCCCTAGACGCCAGAGTTGGGCATTTCGTAATCAATTCCCGATTACAATATTACTTGATTTTACTTTGTAATGTACTTATGGGTAGCATATTACTTGTAATGTAATGTCGTGAAACGGAATATTACAATGACGTATGAAGGAGTCAGTAATAATCTATAGCATATTAGCATTACTAATACTTTGGAATCAACATGTCGATTCAAAATTACTGGAATCGTTGACCATACTTCTAGATTACTTTTTAATTACTTTAATGTTAGGACGTGCGAATTTTAATATTATTTTCACTCCGAATCGCTAAACTGAAGTGGTAGTGGGCGGGGCACATTGCGCGTAGAACCGATGGCCGTTGGGGCGGGAAGGTTCTTGAGTGGCGGCCGCGTACCGGAAGGCGTAGCGTGGGTAGGCCCCCCACAAGGTGGACCGATGACCTGGTGAAGGTCGCAGGAGTCCGCTGGATGCGGGTGGCGCAGGACCGGTCATTGTGACAATCTTTGGGGGAGGCCTATGTTCAGCAGTGGACGTCTTTCGGCTGATATGATGATGATGATGATGATGATGATACAATTCCGACTGTAACCGGTCCATTAGATCCAAGATGGCGACACATTTTTGCAATTTTTGTCATTATACTCGATTTCGACTAATTCACATACGTGGAATCCGAATTTAGGGTCCATTTTAAGATCCAAGATGGCGGCACAATTTTTTTCTTTTTTTTTGTCATTTTTGTCATTGTACTCGTTTTCGACTAAAACACATACGTGGAACCCGAATTTAGGGTCCATTTTAAGATCCAAGATGGCGGCACAATTTTTTTCTTTTTTTTGTCATTTTTGTCATTGTACTCGTTTTCGACTAAAACACATACGTGGAACCCGAATTTAGGGTTCATTTTAAGATCCAAGATGGCGGCACAATTTTTTTCTTTTTTTTGTCATTTTTGTCATTGTACTCGTTTTCGACTAAAACACATACGTGGAACCCGAATTTAGGGTTCATTTTAAGATCCAAGATGGCGGCACAATTTTTTTCTTTTTTTTGTCATTTTTGTCATTGTACTCGTTTTCGACTAATACTCATACGTGGAACCCGAATTTAGGGTCCATTTTAAGATCCAAGATGGCGGCACAATTTTTTTCTTTTTTTTTGTCATTTTTGTCATTGTACTCGTTTTCGACTAATACTCATACGTGGAACCCGAATTTAGGGTCCATTTTAAGATCCAAGATGGCGGCACAATTTTCTTCTCTTTTTTTGTCATTTTTGTCATTATACTCGTTTTCGACTAATACACATACGTGGAACCCGAATTTAGGGTTCATTTTAAGATCCAAGATGGCGGCACATTTTTTTTCTTTTTTTTTGTCATTTTTGTCATTGTACTCGTTTTCGACTAATACCCATACGTGGAACCCGAATTTAGGGTCCATTTTAAGATCCAAGATGGCGGAACAATTTTTTTCTTTTTTTTTGTCATTGTACTCGTTTTCGACTAAAACACATACGTGGGACCCGAATTTAGGGTCAATTTTAAGATCCAAGATGGCGGCACAATTTTTTTCTTTTTTTTTGTCATTTTTGTCATTGTACTCGTTTTCGAATAATACACATAGGTGGAACCCGAATTTGGGGTCCATTTTAAGATCCAAGATGGCGGCACAATTTTTTTCTTTTTTTTGTCATTTTTAGGGTTCCGTAGCCAAAATGGCAAAAACGGAACCCTTATAGATTCGTCATGTCCGTCTGTCCGTCTGTCCGTCTGTCCGTCTGTCACAGCCAATTTACTCGGAAACTATAAATGCTACAGTAACGAAATTTGGTAAGGATATGTGTTGTATGAACCGCTACAGGAATGTGATACTAAATTGTAAAAAAAACCATTGGGGTGGGGGCCCTCCATACATGTAACTGAGGGATAGAATTTTTTTTTAGTTGTACATAAGCGTGTGGGGTATTAATAGAAAGGTCTTTGAAAATGACATGAAGGTTTATACATCACATTTTTATTTAAGCAAATCGTTTTCGAGATATCAGGTCTCAAAGTCTGAAAAATGTGTCCCCCCCCTCTATTTTTTAAACTACGCGATATAAAATTCTGAAAAAAATATATGTTATGCACATTAATAAACTCATTCAACGATTTTTGGTTTGATAAAATTATCTCCTATAGTTTTTGAGGTAGGCTGATTTAACTGTTTTTTTTAATAATAAATTGATAATGGTACGGAACCCTTTGCGCGCGAGTCCGACTCGCACTTAGCCGGTTTTTTTTGTCATTGTACTCGTTTTCGACTAAAACACATACGTGGAACCCGAATTTAGGGTTCATTGTAAGATCCAAGACGGCGGCGTCTTTTTTTGCATGTTATTGAATTTTGTACCTACGCAATTTTCATCATTATACTCGTTTTCGACTAATTCACATACGTGGAACCCGAATTTAGGGTTCATTTGAAGATTCAAGATGGCGACACAATTTTTAGCAATTTTTGTCATACTAGTTTTTGACTAATTCACCTCTTCCAAATATTCTATTTTCACTAGGTAGGTCCATAGATCCTAGATCTTAAATTGACGATAAATTCGTGTATGTAAGAACGACTACAATGTCAATAATTACAAAAAAAAGAAAAACATTGTACCGCCATCTCGGATGTTAGAATGGACCCGAAAATCGGATTCCACGGATGTGAATTAGTCAGAAACGAGTATAATGACGAAAATTGCAAAAAAAGTTGCCGCCATCTTAGATCTTAGAATGGACCCACAAAAATCGGAATCCACGGATGCGAATTAGTCAGAAACGAGTATAATGATGAAAATTGGAAAAAAAAGTTGCCGCCATCTTTGATTTTAGAATGAACCCAAAAATCGGATTTTACGGATGCGAATTAGTCAGAAACGAGTATAATGATGAAAATTGCAATCAAAAAGTTGCCGCCACCTTGGATCTTAGAATGGACCCGAAAATGGGATTCCACGTATGCGAATTAGTCAGAAACGAGTATAATGAAGAAAATTGCAAAAAAAAGTTGCCGCCATCTTGGATCTTAGAATGGACCCGAAAATCGGATTCCACGTATGCGAATTAGACGGAAACGAGTATAATGATGAAAATTGCTAAAAAAAGTTGCCGCCATCTTGGATCTTAGAATGGACCCGAAAATCGGCTTCCACGGATGCGAATTAGTCGAAAACGAGTATAATGATGAAAATTGCTAAAAAAGTTGCCGCCATCTTGGATCTTAGAATGGACCCGAAAATCGGATTCCACGTATGCGAATTAGTCGAAAACGAGTATAATGATGAAAATTGCTAAAAAAAGTTGCCGCCATCTTGGATCTTAGAATGGACCCGAAAATCGGATTCCACGTATGCGAATTAGTTGGAAACGAGAATGTATAATGATGAAAATTGCTAAAAAAGTTGCCACCATCTTGGATCTTAGAATGGACCCGAAAATCGGATTCCACGTATGCGAATTAGTCGGAAACGAGTATGTATAATGATGAAAATTGCTAAAAAAGTTGCCGCCATCTTGGATCTTAGAATGGACCCGAAAATCGGATTCCACGTATGCGAATTAGTCGGAAACGAGTATAATGATGAAAATTGCTAAAAAAAGTTGCCGCCATCTTGGATCTTAGAATGGACCCGAAAATCGGATTCCACGTATGCGAATTAGTCGGAAACGAGTATAATGATGAAAATTGCTAAAAAAGTTGCCGCCATCTTGGATCTTAGAATGGACCCGAAAATCGGATTCCACGTATGCGAATTAGTCGGAAACGAGTATAATGATGAAAATTGCTAAAAAAAGTTGCCGCCATCTTGGATCTTAGAATGGACCCGAAAATCGAATTCCACGTATGCGAATTAGTCAAAAACGAGTATAATGATGAAGATTGAAAAAAAAAGTTGCCGCCATTTTGGATCTTAAAAATATACTACATTTTCAGAATACGTTTTTAACATTCATGAAACTGCTAGGATGTCAGATATCAACTAGAATGACATATAAATCAAAAACAATTTCTTCGAGTAATAGTAACAAAATTACTTTGTAAGTAATGCAGATTACAGAAGTACTTGATTACGGTGGATTCAATATTACAGTAGCTGATTACAATACCGATCCCAAAGTAATGGATTACAGGCGTAACCATAGTACAGCATTACAGTAATTTTTATTATACTAGTAATTCATTACTGAGGAATCTGGGGGCACGGCAGTGCCCCCGCCAAGTCGAGCAAAAAAAAGGCACGGCCGTACCATCCTTTTCTCGAAGCCGTTCAGGCCATTTTCAACCGTCTGTAATTTCGCGCTGGTTACAGCTAGAAGTCTGAATTTTCTGCGACGTGTAGGCCATAACATGAGTTACATAATACTCTTGTTTGATTTCAATTGTAACTTGTAGTTTAAAAATTACCGCATGTCAAAGTTCCTTAGTTTTGTCACTCACTGACTCACCGATCATCAATAATCTAAGGTATTTCTAGATGGCCTAGGAGCTCAAAATTTGAAACGTAAGTAGTTTATAGCCTACCTATTACACAAAAAATCTGAAAATTGGAAATTTCTGCTAGATTTTCAAGTTATGCAAACTACTCAAATAAGTTTGTAATCCGATACAAATACATGCTAATACAAAATTAATTATGCGGTTGTTGCAAATAAGTTCATATGGCGGAATGAAGCGGGTTGGAACAAAGAGTTCTTTGGATTGTGGGTTTTCTAGCCAAATATTTTTATTGGTCCCATACCTACAAGTTTTAAATTCTGTTATTTTTTTAGTTTTCATGCTAATCCCAATTTTCATAAATCCCAAATTGAGGGATACTCTCTGAAGGCTCTCCAGCAGCACGGAATCTGGTAGCGGCCCTCCTGACCCAAAATCTATTTCCATTCCACCCTGTCATCATCATCATCATATCAGCCATAAGACGTCCACTGCGCAAATCATCATTATAAACGTAGTTACCGTAACATTGTTTAATATTATAATAAGCTGTATTTTAAAATAACATCTTATTCGGATTTCCACTGTAAAATTTACATTAACGCTTTTATGCGAAAGTCAACAATTAATAATTAAGTACCTACCTATACCTAACAACACAAAATTCACTTATGTATTATCAAATATGACTACGGACAACCTAGCCAAACGAATTGGGAATGTATTTGTAGTACAACAAAGTTCAAATTACTTTAAATCAAACGCGGGGTCGGGAGTACGCAGTTAGTTTTTGCAAAAAGTTACTTTTAAATGATGCCAGTACAAAATAAATCAGATACCTATATAAACAAGAATATCAAAAGCTAAAAAAATGAATAATTGTGGTTTGTAATAAATGTAGGTATGTAATACTGGGCGTTTTAATAATACAGTCGTATTTTAAAATGGCGCGGGTGAGACGCGGGTAGTGCCGCGCAGACGCGCACCGCCAACGCCACCGTGTGACAGTCACAGTCAGTTGCCCGTGCGCCGTAGGTAATGGATGGCTATTTGGGTGTTTCAGAATTAATTTGCGATTCTCGTGTGCGTACTGAAGCGATTATTTGTCATTTTCAACGTCTGTAAGGATTACGAATTTGTTTAGGGATTTGATTTGCTAGAGATTTGGATATTGTTGTGTAGGTAATTTCAACGTAGGTCCACCACCACTGCGAAATGATGACGGTAATCTGGTCCATAGTGCAAAAGAGAAAGCCGATCTTCTAGGTGCTCTTTTTGCCTCAAACTCGACTGTGAGCGATGACGGCAGCATTATACCGCCTACCATCCCGCGGTGCGCACACTCCATGCCAGAAATTCGCATCTCACAGAAAGATGTTCGGCGGGAGTAGCTGTCGTTAAACGTTCACAAGTCGAGCAGGCCCGATGGCATACCTGCAGTGGTGCTTAAACGTTGTGCTCCTGAGTTGTGTCCTGTGTAAACGCGTCTCTTCGCTCTTTCCAGTATCAAACGGGAAGTTTCATCTTCGTAGAAGACGGCCCTTGTGCACCCTGTTCCAAAAAAGAGTGACAGATCGGATCCATCGAATTATTGGCCTATCGCTATCACCTCCCTTCTCTCTAAGGTCATGGAGCGTATAGTTAACGCTAAGCTAGAAGAACACGATCTTATAAGCTACCGCCAGTATGGCTTTGGTCGCTCTACCGGTGATCTTCTAGTGTACCTCACTCACCGCTGGGCATCAGCCATTGAGAGTCAAGGCGAGGCGTTGACAGTCAGCCTAGATATAGCGAAGGCGTTCGATCGGGTCTGGCATAGGGGCCTTTTGTCGAAGTTGCCATCTTATGGACTGCCAGAGGGATTATGCAGATGGATAGCTAACTTTTTGTCCGGCAGACGCATTCGTGCCGTAGTAGATGGTAGCTGCTATGGACATAAACGCTGGCGTCCCGCAAGGCTCTGTGCTATCCCCAACGCGGTTCCTTCTGCATATCAATATGACATGTTGTCTATCGGCGACCTCCATTGCTATGCGGATGACAGTACTGGGGATACTTTTTACACAGGCCGTGCTAATATCCCTCGCTCTGTGGTACTGGAAAGTCGCGGAAAACTTGTGTCTGACATCGAGAACACTTTATCTGAATTTGAATTTGAATTTACCGCTAAAAAAACCCCATTTACTGTGGCTCCAAAGTTCCAAGACACAGCTCTTACCATGTCAGGGAGTATTGGGATCCTCGGAGTCGACATTTCCAACGACGTCCAATTCCGATGTCACCTAGAGGGAAAAGCTACGCTGGCATCCAAAAAGCTCGGTGTGCTCAATAAAAGACTTCTGTTATATAAGTCGCAAGTCAGACCCCATATGGAGTATTGCTGTCACCTTTGGGCAGGAGCACCTGTGTACCAGCTTGCACCCTTTGACTCGGTTCAGAGACGAGCTGTCCGAATAGTCGACGATCCCAGACTCAAAGGCGGTATTGAACCCTTAAGTCTAAGGAGAGACTTCGCCTCCTTATGTGTGTTCTATCGTCTGTAC
>JALPQI010013429.1:0-41803 GCA_025490895.1 Thaumatotibia leucotreta | reverse complement strand
CAGAGAGCACATTACAATATAACCAGAACAAAAAAACATACACTAAAACTCATTAATTCTTTTTTCCTTTCGACATAATTATGATTTCCCTCTTAAGAAGCGTTTTTCGTCTAGTTCCTTAGAATCTTATTAAGAGGGCTTTACGGACGTCATAATTATGGTTGTGTATATGCGCTTACGCATAAAGCGGAGGCTGCATTAGCATGGGCGGCGGCGCTATGCTCTGGGACTCGCAGCAGTCGGTCAGTCGCAACCGACAGTCGCGTGGGAATCGTCGCGGCAGCCGGTCGGGCCGACTTCGAGAACACGCTACTCCTAACCGCGGGCGATATATTTTACGATACAATTTGCGATATTGAACCGCTGTGACCCGTGGCTTTACAAGTGCATTGGACGATGTGGTTTGCGAACTTTGCGGGCGAGATGTTCGAGTACGCATGAATTTGACGTGACTGTCGTGAAAAACAGCACAAATGAAGATGACTGTAAATCGCATTAGGGTGGTAGTGCTGGGGAGTCCGCGGTGCGGGAAATCGGGTTAGTATTTTAAATTGCTTAAGTATTATAATATAATTAAAAAAAACTTTTGTTTACATTACCAACAACAATGCAATTAATAGGTACTAGGTATGTTACTAAAATGAATAAATCACTCAAACAGCTAATTACAATTAGATAAATATTGTTGTTGTCATTCAGTGAAGAAGGGAAGGCAAAATAACATGTGAATATGACAGGTAGGTAAGGTTCTGATGGGGCAAATTGCTTTACAATTTTGGAAATCAATTATTATTAAGGTAAACAAAAAACAAGTTTTTTGCAGATAGTAATTATATCCATTTAATTTAGTAAACAGAAGAAATATTGATGTCTGTATAATTAAAAATTGAATTTCCTTTTTACAAAGTTGCGGAACTTGGAAACCTTATTTATGCCATTGGCGATAATGATCTTGATCATACGTAATTTTAATTATAATGATCGTGAGGATGGTAGGAGTTACCTACTTTATTTACTTGATTTTTTTATAACTACCTATCAAGTAGATAATACATAGTTAAGTACTATTTTAGGTACTGTAGGTACCGATGTAGAACATTGTGTATTTACTATTTCAAGGTTTTGTTGCGCCGTGCCTATGATGTATCTACAGATGAAGATAGGAGATAGTAAAGTCTTCAATATAATAAGGTGCTAATATTATAATTTTTACACACACATCCGATAGGTATTTATATTTCAGTGACTTCCAGAGTATTTAGATACTTCTGAATATTTTCAGGGCCTTTGTAAAATGTATACTTTGCATGCTTTTTCTTCAATTAGCGTTGTTTTGGATGTGAATATGCACATCCAAACAGCAGTGTTGCATTTTGCATTTTATGTTTCATTTCAACATAACCTTGAACTTTTGTTCGCTGATAATAAAATTAGTTCTCGCGATGTCTGTAGGTAACGTCTGCAGTGAAACAATTATGTATGTACTCAATTGTACTCGTATAATAATATACATAAAAGCATATTTCACATATTTTACACGTAGGCATGTAAAATATTAGATGCGAACGGTTTTTCAAACCCATTGCGTTTAAATAGTGTTATTAAGTTGTATGTGCCATAAAGTCGTAATTCTCTTGGGAATTAATATTCTTGAACATCAGATTGATGAACGCTCTTTTCAGAGTAAGTATTTCGGCTTGTTCGGTTTTAACGACAACGAAACAATAAAAGTAATATTGCTATAATTAAGATACCCAAAACAAATTAAAATTGATAAAAGTTATTTTTTATAAAGGCACGTTACGTTACGTTATTTATTTTATTTATGGGTACTCAAAAGTAATATTATCATTAGGTTGGTACTTGAATATTATTTTTTAATGATCAGTCATTATTTGAAAGGTCCACGGAAAGAAGATGTCTAGTCAATTCAAATTACAGAAGGAAAAACCACCTTACTTTTAACGGAATAACGTGTGAATTTGCCCTGATTTTTTAAAGTATTGGACATGTTTTTTCCGTGGACCCTTCATTTCATAATTTCGACGGAAATATGCACTTTGGGGTAGTTACACTCGCCACTCGCCATCAGATATATCGGTGCGGCCAGAGTGCTCAAATATATCTGATCAGGATGCTTAGCCAAGTTGCCAATCGCTAACGCTTAGTAGCGTATCGTAGTTTTCCCTCTCTGTCACTCTTTCATATTAGAGCAACAAAGACAGCTGCCTTTCGGTTATGATTGACGATTAAGCGTTAGCGATTGGCAACTTGTCTAAGCACCCAAGCCTCTATTGTCATGGCGTTTGAGTGCATGTTTAGATATTTTTGAGTACAATCTCAAAAATATCTAAACATGCTAGATATTTAAGCTAAGCTCAAATAATTAAGTTGATAGGTTATTTATTCACGTAGCAGTATAGACACCGACTCTTTGGTCCATGAACACCCACTGGCCCGTTTCCTATCCAACTTCTCCCCGTTGATGTCATCATCCAATTGCCAATTACAATCCATACTCACCCCGTTTTATGTAATACTCTATTGATATCAACGCCGTACGTTTGTTTGTAATTTAATACATAAACTAATAAATATCAGTTCCATCTCCCGTTGTTTACCGAATTCCTTCAGATGGAATGTTTCAATGTAAACGGTATTACGATAAGCTCACCTTGTATTGTCTCGCCATTGTTTTCTGTATAATTTATGCTTCTTATCAAAATACAAACACTGTAATGTGATGCATTACACATTTTTTAGCAGTGACTGATGGAGTTGTACACATTCATATAAGAATGTTTGGAGCGAATTTATTGTTTAAATATAAACGGATGATAAAACGGGGAGTCCCACAAATTGACTATAAGTCACACGTAAACTTACCAACCGTATCGTATTATCGGTATCGTAAATAAATATCTAAATATCATGGAGTACTTTAGTAGAGTTAGTAGGTAGACTTATTAATAAAAATGCCATTAATTGCGCCGACAAAGTGGTAGAATAAAATAAAGATTTTTGTTTATGGGTACCTGCCCTACTCGTTAGGTGGGGATGATTTTTTAATTTTGCTGTAATCCTATAGTGTGGGGTGTCGTTGAAAATGTATTTTTAAAAGAATAAGAGTCCTGAAAGAAAGTTTTTTCTAAAGTCAATAATTTCGTAAATAATTACAAAAATAGTGTCTCTAAAAAATCAAGAATAGACGGCTCATAATAATATTTAAAAAAAAACTATTTCGAACATAATCAGCTCAGCCGTTTTTGAATAATTGCGGAACGCTACACCGAGCATGGCCCAACATGCTCTTGGCCGGTTTTTATAGTTTTTTTTATTTCCTACCCATCAAGCATTTTCATTCATCTTTCCAGGAATATAATACGGCATCAGCTGTCGCAACACAGTCTACATACCAAGACAAGCATTATCTCTTAATTAAGAAAAACTGTGTTAATTAGGGTAGAGGCGTTTAAAGTTCTCGTTTAAACAGCTTGCATTATGATTTGCACATAACGTGAGTGTAGATCAACGACCTCGGTTAAGCGTTAATCGGACGTTTTAGCGTTACACAACGGTTGGCGCCAGGCGACGGTGTCGGGAAATCGCACTGACCCACCGCCGTCGAGTGTAATTGCACCGCCCTAATTGCCGGCCCGGCGCGCCGCGCCGCTGACGGCTGACGGACCGGCGCGGGCGCACGCGTTTGCAATTCATTACAGAAAAGCGCAGGGCCGACATGTGAAATTGTTTTTAAAGTAGATCCTGTCTACGAGGGAGTGGCAGGGACCCGCGACCGACTAACATCGTTTAGCTTAGCTCGTCCCGTAACATAAAGCGGCGACTACCTACGATTTAAATTATTCTCGGAGCTCATTACTGCAGCCGCCGTACGATATTTACAGGTCATAATGTCCGTTAGTCGTTTATAATTTCCTTGGTGCTTAATGCAGTTTTTCCCTTATCTGGTGTCTGAATAACTAGGTCAAGCGCGAGTTGATATGCATCGCGTATGAACGTTGAACGGTTTTTAAAACGACCAGTTAAAACAATTAACTTGGGTCAATAAAGCATTGTATTAACGATCTGCCATGACGTTCCTTGGAAGTTGATTAAGTATAACCGTGTCGTGAAATTTGAAAGGCACAGACAGAGACTAAAAATAAACTTGGAAATCGTTTTGGTGTCGAGAATCTGTCGCAATGTCAATTAAGCGCGCAGATTGTATACTTACGAGAATGTAGCTTGACATGCGTTCATGTAAAGTGAGATAATGTCAACAAAAATATAAATCTCAACAGTTATATCCAAATATATACTATCCTCTGTTAACATTATGTCAAACTCCTAGATAAATGAAGGCAAATAAATCGTCTTCTCATTATACCTTAAAAGTGTCAAGCCGCATGGTTCGAAGTGCAGCCTAAAATAGGTACCTATTTATAATTAGTTAGTCTATAAATACAGATTCAAATAATAAAATGTAATAAAAAACTAATTAGGTACTACATCTGTGACATATACGAGTATTTTTCTTTCCCAAGTAAGACCAACCTAAGAAAAACGTTTATAAATTCTGGCTTCCAGATTGGGCAAATATTTAGGGATAGCGTCTCTGTCATTTCCTTTCATTACACGATTATTCACCGAATCTCGAAGCTTGAGATATAATACCACAAAGACATAATACGTTCGCTCGATCAAAAAGGGCCCTCTACGCATCAAGCTGCGCAAGAGACGATCTTCTCACGCGGTGATGGATCACTCGGCGTGTACGCAGCCGCTGGCAGCGCGGACTAGCCGACACGGTGATTTCGCTTCCACGATTTTAATTTAATACTGATATCGAAATTTACTCTCAATTTGGAATTTTATTGGTCTATCTAAGTGCTAAATGTAAAGGAAAATACGTATTTATAACCAATGTAGTGTTGAGATATTAGTGGGCAATATGTAATGCCCATTTTTGCCCTTTATATTTAATTTTTATCTATTCACCTACCTATTATTTGAAGGGTCCACGGAAAGAACACTTCTAGTCCTTGTGAAATTCAGAGCAAATTTTCACCTTGCTCCGTTAAAAGTAAGTTGTTTTTCCTTCTAAAATGTGAATCGAATAGACACGTACCTATTTTTCGTAGACCCTTCATTTATGATTTTTTACAGCGCATATACCTAATTACCCAATCAGACCTTACATAAATGATAATGCCTTACCTACCACATTATACTCGTACTCAATACATTTGGATGATTTTTTGTCACATGCTCGGAGTAATTTAATTAATATTTTTATTGCAATTGAGTTGTTACCGATAAGTACTTATTCAAGTGCACACAGTCCGCATAGACAGGCAATGCCATCACGTAGCCACAATTTCACGTTGCGTCTTTTTATGTGCCTTAATACTCGACATTAACCGCAGCACCCAACGGACCCGCATCGATTTAATGTCAAACTTCGCCGTGCTCGCGAAACAAAAAAAAATGTTTCTGTAATTTAATATAAGTTTCCCTTAACAGAGTTGGACCTCCGGTTCAAGGCCGCTCAGCTTGTCTATTTTCCAATAGGACAACATACAGCGTGTGTATTTGGAACGGTAGTTTAGGAGGTTTTCGGTCAGATAAATTTAGTTCTTGGCCACCCAACGCTTCATACATTTACTATGAAAAAGGCCGAAAACCAAAATGGCCGGTCAACTGGCTAAACTACTATTTTAGTGGCGATTACTATTGACCCTAGGGAGCCTGTTTACATAAATTTCTTTAGGAAATTAAGGTATTATTTCATACAAAATAATCGAGCACGCAATGTATTGCATCCACTAGTAGCCACGTGCCACATTAATTAACGTAGACAAAAGTATCTAAACGACATGCAAGTGTCATGTCAGTCGGACGGCATAACTACATTGCTGCTGGGTTGCACTTTAGAAAAATCATTAACAACAAAATTTAACGAAATTATTATCTTATACGACTCGTAGGATCAGATATTATAGCTGGGTATAGGTACATAATATTATAATAAGTACAGTTTCATAGTCCCCGGAAGTTGGTAGCTATTAGGATAGAATAAAAAGTCTTTGCTGTTAGCTACCTGTTCAATACGTTAAGGGATATACGCTATAGTTTTTTGACAGCGTTAAATTATTCGTCAAAATGTTTTGTATGGGAAATTTCCTAATAATCCGCTGAGTTATACAGCGTGTCAATGTGAACGGCGAAAACATCACTCACCTTCGGTTTGCCGACGATATCGTAGTCATGGCAGAGTCGATGGAGGAACTCAGCAAAATGCTCAATGACCTTAACCGAGTTTCTCAACGGGTGGGCTTGAAAATGAACAGGGATAAGACGAAAGTTATGTCAAATGCCAATGTTGTGCTCACCCCGGTTTCTGTTGAAAACTCGGTACTCGAAGTTGTTGACTCGTACATCTACCTAGGACAAGTAGTCCAATTAGGTAGGTCCAACTTCGAGAAAGAGGTCAACCGCCGAATCCAACTCGGTTGGGCAGCGTTCGGGAAACTACGCGATGTCTTTTCGTCCGACATACCTCAGTGCCTTAAGACGAAAGTCTACAATCAATGTGTGTTACCAGTGATGACTTACGGCGCCGAAACGTGGTCCTTCACCATCGGCCTCATCTCTAAACTCAGAGTCGCTCAAAGAGCTATGGAGAGGGCTATGCTCGGAGTTTCTCTGCGTGATCGAATCAGAAATGAGGAGATCCGTAGGCGAACTAAAGCTACTGACATAGCCCTCCGGATTAGTAAGCTGAAGTGGCAATGGGCAGGCCACATTGCACGCAGAGCAGATGGTCGATGGGGTCGAAAAGTGCTCGAGTGGAGACGACGGCTAGGCAAACGCAGCGTAGGACGTCCACCCACAAGATGGACAGACGACCTTATGAAGGTCGCCGGGACACGCTGGATGCAGGTCGCATCTAACCGGTACATGTGGAGGTCCAGAGGGGAGGCCTATGTTCAGCAGTGGACGTCTTATGGCTGAGATGATGATGATGATGATGATGATACAGCGTGGGTATTTGATACGGGCGAATAATTAATCCAGCTATAATATCTGATCCTACGAGTCGTATAAAATAACCATTTCGTTAAATTTTGTTGTTGATTAGGTGTAATGATTTTTCTAAAGTGCAACCCAGCAGCAATGTATGCCGGCCAACTGACATGAGACTCGTATGACGTTTAGATACTTATGTCTACTTTAAGTAATGTGGCTACCAGTGGATGCAATACATTGCGGGCTCAATTATTTTGTATGAAAAAAAAAACCTTAATTTCTAAAATAAATTTATGTAAATAGGTTCCCTAGGTCCGATAGTAATCGCTACTAAAATATTCGCCCGTATCAAATACACACGCTGTATTGATCGGCCTGTCAATCGTGGATGACGCAAGATATGACAAAAACTTACATTGTTGAAGAATAATGTACTGAACCGATAGCTATTAAGGATTGCTTCATGGCGCCCAGGGACTATAGATAGATTTGTTTTTTGCCTGCATTTTATATGCTAGAAGTAAAGGATCTTGTAGTATCTTCAGAGGAAAGTCAAGATAAACGCAGGTAAGCTGGTATATCCTAGCTGCGTATTACCTGTTCGCCGACACGCGCATCAATCGACTCTTGATCGATGAGACTCGTAATCTATTAATTACCCTATAGATTCCTGCCGATACATCCATTGTTCCTAAGATAACGCACCATCTATCAACCCACGTGGTGCCATGTAGCTTGATCATCGCAATTTGTCTTATACCCTTCAACGAACTTAACTTATTTTTATATCAACATAACGGATCGAATCAACTGTTTGTTTTAATTCGTAATGTACTTCAAAGTGTTTCGATCAAATTAAACAGTCAGCTTTATCACCGAATGCATAATCGAATCCCGGAGAAAGTGTATGCACTTAATGCGCGGGCGGAAAAAAAACGAAAGGAAAACGAGAGTGTGGAATTTAGCATGTCTTTCATAAATTTCGGTTACCGCCGGTGTTCGGTAACGTTACGTCTTTAAAAATCATAATGCCTCATTAAGAACTTCATTCTTCATGAATGCTGTTAACAGCCATTCAATTTTATTGATGCGGTAACTCGGTGGGCTTATCGATTGATGTCAATCAAAGGAGTTATGTTTAATTAGTGTACAGGTTTCCGATATTGTTCTCAATCATAGGATTTGAGTCATTTGAGGCTGTTGATTATTATTTTTATTGTATTTCTAAGGCCAAAACAAATGAAATGCTACCCGGATAGAACTTATACATATACGTCATAAACATAAAGTAATTTGATGTAATAACTGCAGTAGATAAGTGCTAATTTGAATAAAGGTTATTAATATTAAAACAAAACTTAACCGCTTTTCTTTAGCAAAGGCTTGGAATGACATAATTACTTACAGTGGACTTAAATTTTCATCTCGATAGACTTTTGTACAATAATTAATTATTTACCTATCTACCTATACTTAGGTAGATTGTATGTATAGACCTAGACGATGTATTAACTAATTTGAAACTACAATACAGAAGTCGCGATCGAGATGTGCTTCTACAGAACGTTTGGTCAAGTTACCTTAATGGGGTGCCCCAGAATGTGTCGTGAATGCATTCCATCCAAGTCCATTGTCATGCGACGTGCAGTTGCATAAGGTTGCGTAGATGTTGGGTAATCGTTTTGGGCCTAGAGTCTGACTAAAATGGAAGCGACGATAATACCCCAGGGTTAGCACCGCCTTTGATGATAAAACTACGCCTGGAATATTAAACAGCATTTGTTAGCGAGGAAAGATAAATAAGAAATTATGCAGCATAAGATTTAATGCAGACACTAGTCTTTCATCAACTATCAGATCCGAGCATAGTAATTCAAACAAGAAAGTGCATCAGAACATAAATTTCCATCAGTCATGGAGTAGAAACTCGTATAATTATTATTATCCATCAAAGGGTCAAGTACCTATCTTCATTATTCTGCGCCCGTCCGCCGAGTCGTGGTTCGAGTAATGAACTTTTTGAATAGGTTCTTCAGGCTCCTTTCGAGGTGGCAGGATTCCCTCGTCGTTTTGTAGGTAGCTGTCGGCAAAGGCTTTCTCCAAACTTGCGTAGTCATTGTTGTTGATAACTGTTTGTATTGTATACGACCCTTGGATCAAAATACCGGGAGTGGCATGAAAAAGACTAATCAATGCATGTAGCGCTTTTGATAGAAAGTTAGGAGGAACGACCTTAGGTCATTGTTAGCTTTATTACCAGGGTCATGATTCTGGTAACGTCGTGTCCATAAAAGGTGTATAGACTGATGTATCAATTACATCATATTTGAACGCTATAATGAGATAAGTTATTTGTTTGTTGCAGCGGTGGTCGTGCGTTATTTAACCAAGCGGTACATAGGTGAATACAGCTCTACAGGAGGTGAGTGAATGTTTACAATCAAATTATCAACATCATCACAGATAATTATGAGCTTTATCAGAGGCCATATTGTTTATGATGTCGAAGATATGTTATGCAAAATCACGAGTTATTTAATTAAGCAATTGACGTCAATTTGCGCGCTGACGAGTGAGACTTGAAATTGAAATGTCTCCTTCCTTCCGACCTTAAACGAATGGCAAGTGTCGTGTTCTGCGTCACTAGCGTGTGCTTCGGAGTAAATTAAATGTTGAGGAAACATAATTTAAATATTCACTTTTATTGTAGGTAAGTCAACGAAAGCCTAAAATACATAATTATACATTCCATTTATCGCTCAATCGCATTCCGCTGCCTATATTAAGATGAACAAGGTAACATTGTCGTCGTTCGATTAAGGTATGGCTACAGTGATTGGTCAAATAACAATCCATTAGGTATCTTAATTGACCGTTATGTATTGAAAATTATAGTGCACTGACTGATAATTATTATTATGATATTTATGTTAGCAATCACTATTGAACATTGGCAGTTCCATACCCGATAAACGCCACAGCTTGATAAGTTTATAGATTTAATAGGGATTTCTCCTATGTCCAATATTTCAACACCTAGCTGTCAACTCATTTACTATTAATGGAATCTTAAGTTTTGAGAATTCATGCAGATAGTGGAATATTTAGTGAACTGATTCATGGCATCAGATAGAAAACTGAGGACGTGGGTTCGAAACCCACCTCGCACGCTGGTGAACTTGGTCTTTCTTCTTTGGTGTAAGATAATAAAATGTTATTTCTAATTAATCCTATACTATGATAATTTTTGTATTGGTACCTAAAATAATAGCATCCATAGGTTTTCGCGCATCAGCTACTGATTTTGTTGTGAATATGTAAGTTAAACATGTTATTCAATGACGATAAGAGCATTGATTGAAATGGTAACTACTTACCAATACCACTCGGCTGCGAATTACACTACAATGTTTTATTTGCTTTCAGATTTTCTTTATCAACACCGAGTCGCGTTCGACGGTGCGGTATCAGAAGTTGAGATTATGGACACTTCTAACTGTGCGGTAAGTAAATTGATAAAGTTAATTATTGTGTTCTTCAACTTTATTAGTTATTATTATTACCATCGACGTAAATCCATAGGAGGTAAACAATAAAGATTTAAAGGCAACAGTATTGTAAATGAAGCCGGAAAGGCCGAGATTCATTTAGCGGTAGACAATGGCGATGTTAATCTGCTAGGTAGCGGGAGGCTGATGCTCGTACAATTTAATTAGACAAAGTTTATGGGCCTTGTATCGACTATCAGATGCGATCGCGGCCGCCGCGTTCGCCCCCAGCAGAATACCGCCTGTTTCAAAAACAGACTGCTAAAATTGTGACTTATTGCCTGAATTGGTATGATTTTTATAAAGTTATTTATGCATGTTTACAAGGGCGGATTTATAGTCGGTACCAAAATCAATAAAGATTTAACTGACTACTTTTTGTGTGTTTTTTTATGTTACTTCTAGTTCTCGTCCTAAAATAAGTTGTTAGGTCTTTGATCAATAAATATACTTACTCGTATGTGAGCTTATTTAGTGTGGGACTGGATTCATTTGTGTAATATTGTACCATGATATTTATTAATTTAATACTCTAAGGACTGTACGAGCTGTATATACACAAAGAAGCTTCTCAGGGGAAGTTTTTCAAGGGATAGTAAGTCTATTATTATTACTACGTAATACTGTCTGACCAGACCAAGGGACCAACAATGCTTATCGGCTTGCCAAGTTAGGAAACCTATATATATGTAGGGGTTATTCTTAAACGTCTTCTAGCCCTGCAAGGCCATAAGCATCGTTGGTCCCTTTCGGTCTTGTAGACCAAAATGGACATCAATACTTATTTTCTAAGTTAGGAGACGTTTATGTATGATCGAGGAGTAATATTGTACCCTCAATCGAACCCTTAAATAAATTATATTTTCTCAAACATGCAATGAAATGTTGTAGTTACGTGCCTAAAAAGTGGCCGGGAAGTACCTCGTTGCCGGCCTAGGCCGGCAAGTGCCTCTTTTTTAATTTTCATTTGACATAGGGTGGTGACCTGGCATCTTGGCTTTTAGCCAATAATTATCTGTAAGTAATATTAGTATAAAAAAAATGATAAGCAAATTTTTACGGTTATAATTAGGTATTTAAATTATATAATTTAAAATAAACGTACAATAACTACTCAAAATAATATTTAAAAAGCAGTATTATACGGCGCGATCCGTCGGCCCCGATCACCGCATGCGATTAATTGGACCCAACCGACCGCGTCGTCTAATACCTAATAATTAAAAGTAAAAATTTGCAACTTCCAAACAGGTCAATCTTAAAAAAAAAAATGAGGTGTCGGTGTCGTATTTGACTTTTGTTGTGTTTCAAAGACTTAGTTATGTAGTTGACTTATAATTTCTTAGAAAGAAGACACATTTTTTTGTTTCATTTCATTGCATGTTTGAGAAAAGCATTATACATACCTCGGCCATGAAGTGACGGGTTGCCGTCCGAATACTATCCGTCTACATATATTCGGCCGGCAACCAGTCACTTCCCGGCCTCGGTAGTAATGTACTATTATAAACAAGAGTGAACACAGAAAAATATATGCTGAAGTGGACCATTTCACTGAGTTATGGATTTCACATTTAGGTGGGGCCAGTAACCTCGATTATTTGTTTTCATTTGTTGAGATTTTGGCGCAACTGCGTGCTAGTTGATATTTTAGTCCGACAGTACAAGGTCTACCAGAATATAAACTCAAAACAAAAGAACAAGAAAAGTGTACTTCAAAATACTTCTGTTTACAAATATCACCAGACGTAAGTCTAAACTTCAATAACGGAACTGTAAAAAGTGTTCCAATGTTTTGAATTGCGTAATAGATTATAAAGCAGCGGCCCCAATGCGCCCCGCAGAGACACTTGTGTCTTGACTGCATTATAATGAGGCCCGATACATTTCTTTAATAGAATACGCTTAATCTTGGCTTTTGTTAATGGAATTGAAGGGGAATTTCCGGAATTTGTGCCCAAAACCTTTATCAGCACCGCTACTTTTAATTAAGCGGCGACATGTCACCGTTGTAATAGGCGCCAGCATTCAAATTAATCTGTCTTGTGGAATACATCTTATTAAAAAATCGGCCAAGTTTAAATCGGACTGCCACACACAGAGGGTTCCATACCAACACACTATTTTAAAAGCTATTTGAAATCTTAAAGTAATTTTCTAAGTAGGTACCTTAAGTATACATTCACGCAGGGACTGATCAAAGTGATCAACCCTTTCCGCGGTAAAAGCCTTTCAATGGGCGTCCCTTAAACTCGGCTAACCCACTGATAGACTCTCCAGTTTGAACTGCAAGCCCATTTATTTGCCTAGCCCTTACTAAAAAAATTTGTAAAACAGTCATCCGCAGACCACGAACCCTGTAAAGTGTTCGAAACGTCGGAATGAAGTTAAAATTAACTAGTTAATATACGCGAGTTTATCCGTTTTCATAGTTTTATTTAATGTGTAATCCTCGCGGTAACCGAAGAAAATATTATAAATCTTACCCATTGCAATAGCTTACTGCTATCCTATACGCCTTGCATGTGCCTTAATAAGGGATACCCTTATCATTCATCGCTTTTTACAAAGCTTTCCGACATTTTTCATTTGATTGTGCTCGTATGAGATACTTGTATTGTAGCTTGTTATCGATTTCCTGTTTTTTAGATCAACAAGAAGTAAGTACCTGTACCTACCCAGTTTTTACTTCAAAATTTGATGATATAGATTATTTAACTGTGTTCCTGATTTTTCCGAGTTACTTACCAGTACAAGACTGTTTCTTGTCAATACATATTTATGATTCTAGGGCTACGAAGGATTTTGAGTTAATTGATTACTTAGTATGAAATATATAAGTGACATGAACTATGCGCTTTACACTCAAGTGTTAGATCTATTATCTAAAACTCAAGCGTTAATTAATTTCTTGTCGATGTTCACGTTTAAATTAGTTCTCGGGAAGAAGAATAAGGTGGAAAAATAAAAGATTCAATAAATGGTTCCTTATCTTATGAGGTACCCTAAAACACATTGGATGGCTTGATTTTTGTAATGGTAATTGCAAATACTACTTTACGTTTGTAATTGACATCACTTAAATATGAATAAATGTGTAGGTAACGTACAGTCACGTCTAATAATATGTATACATTTCGGAACGTAGGTATGTCAAAGGCATAAGGATCAAAATCGTATACATATTATTAGAGCCGACCGTACCTAATTATACGGCTCCTTAAAAAGGGCACCCTACGGCTTCAGGCGTTTGTTTCATTGCTAAATATTTTGAAAACTAGCTACTTACGCCATCGATTTGAAATTTGGTTTGTGTCATCATACTGCTTTATTTTGTCTGTGCCGTATTTTGTTAATAAAAATAGGAACATTTTATTATTACATATTTATTTTTATTACGTAGGTATACCTTTCCTGGATATTTCTGAGTTTATGAGCATTATTGATTCAGCATCGTGCATCGCATTCTTCCGGTCTAGCCAAGGTGACATTCGGCAAGACCAAGTGATAAGCTAAAAGTATAAACCAAGCAATGCTGCGTCAATTTTCATACATTCTTTTATATAATTATCTATGCCATGTACATTTTTACTCACCTTTAAACAAAAGGCCGGCAACGCATTTGCGACGCCTCTGGTCTTGCCGTCGCCCATGGACACCCCATGGGCGACGTTAATTGCTTTCCATCAGGCGATTCGTCTGTTCGTTTGCCACCTGTAGCATAAAAAAAATGTAGGTAAATCTACATAGCTTATTTATAATATCATGCAAAATTTTTAAGGGTTTTACGGAGCCTTCAACCGGTTTATTTATCAGAGCTACATTTCCTCAGATCCGCGGATGCCTAGCTGAGCATGTGCGGTGGGGCGACGCCTTCGCCGTGGTATACTCGGTGTGCGAGCGGCGGTCGTTCGTGGCGGCTGCGGAACTTTTGTCGCTGCTGGAGCGCACACGTCTGCCTGGCTGCGCGGCTGTCACCCTCTTGGGGAACAAGAGAGACCTCGAACACGCTAGGTGAGATTCAAAAGATCACCAATACAGGACTGGTTGTTTTGGCGATACTCGGGGAGCGATTTAAGAGTAGACGTCTTTTGGTTGAAATGATGATGATGGGGATTTTGGTTCTACTATTAGATAGCATTGACGCGACACTGTTGAAATGGAATGAGACAATTCAGGTTAATGATCTCGTGTGCCTATCCCTAAGCCATGAAACCCACCTAGGTAGATTAGAGTTCCTCTACGGATGGCACATTCTCTACGTAACCATGCACTAGAGAATGTGCCATCCGTAGAGGAACTCTAGTCTACATATATCATGGTTATTAGTAACTAGCGACCCGCCCCGGCTGCGCACGGGTACTATACCTACATAAAAACCTTCCTCTTGAATTACTCCACCTATTTATTTAAAAAAATCTCATCAAAATCTTTTGCGTATTTTTAAAGACTTAAGCGTACAAAGGGACATAGGGACAGAAAAAGTGACTTTATTTTATACTATGTAGTGATACGCTCTGATGGCGCATGGGGGACATTTCAAATCATAAATATAAAGTTGAACGGGAACCGTTACTGTCTGACGTCTTTAAATGACCTTCGTTTATTAGGGAGGTCCACGCAGAGGAGGGTCAAGAGCTGTCGCTACGGTTCGGTTGCCAGTTCTATGAGGTGTCGGCGGCAGAGTCTTGCGCCGGCGCGGCGCTCGCCTTCCACGCGCTGCTGCGCGAGGCGCGTGCGCTCGCGCTGTTACTGCCCTCGCCCAGGCGCAAGCTGGCTGCTTATTCTGTCTCTAAAGTAAGTTCAGCGTGAGTCGTGCGGGGGTCCGGCGCCCACATACGCAATACCATGCGCGTGGTACGCACGCTTGCATTGTTCCAGCACAAGCTGTCTCTACTCGTAAAGTAAGTTCAAATACGACGAATAGTGCGCGGGTGCGGCGTGCGGCATTCGCATTGCCAACAGCGATGCGGGAGGCGCGCGCGCTGTTGCTGTTTTCACTCCGGTGGTAAGTTTTCAACTAGCTTGAGTTGCATTTTCTGCCTCCAAAGTAAGTTATACCTATAACATGAAGTCAACGCCGGCGTAATGTCCTGGCTACGACATTGGCCTAAGGTGACCAGCGGCGAGCGAATCCATGAGTTGGAGCGGGATGCCGATATGGGTACGAGAGGGAGCACCATACGTTTTCCGCTAAGCCGGTTGCCTTAAACCGATGTCGTGGCCAGGGCATAATGCGTTGGAGCGACGCTTGCAGTCTCAAACGGTTGCGAGTGCTGAAGTCTCTTTCGAACGGGGTGAAAAAGGAGGCAGGTAATCCTGATTAGAGCAAAATATGACTAGACCCTGTTTTTGTCGATGTGCAATATTTTTGATATTTAAAAAAAATATGCTTAAAACGTGAAATTTAGTGATCCGTTCAATATAGTTCCGTTCAGAACTCACTAGTTGGAATGTCAGTAGATACTTGAGTAAGGAATTGCACGATCAGGATACGTTTTGGCTTGGGCTCTGCACCACATCAAAAAATTTCCTTTTGAACTGATGAAATGTATTTTCTTTTAACAGGTAATTGGTACAATATTTGGCAAAAACAGCAAGAGTGTACGGAAGAAAAGGCCATCGCTCAGCATTTAAAATAAGATTACTGATTAAAATATTTATTATTTAAGCCATGGAGACTGTTTTGTTTGTAAATAAAATAAGAGTAATATTTAACAAGAGCATGTCACCGTGAAATGAGATGTTTCCCATAAATATATAATTAAATTATTATAAGTAGGTACGAGTAATAACCTCGCCACAGTGATTTTAAATATTAGTTAATTGTTTTCTTTATCGATAATCTATAAAACGAACTTATTCGCCGCATAAATTAAAGTGGGCTTTATGAACAATTGACACATGGACAGATATGAATAATAACATTTATGATAACGAAATATCAAGTTTTAATCTTCGATAAATATTGACTTGCTTTCTGCCAACGCATCAGCAGTTGTCAAAGATATCATTCATATCATTAAATAACCGGCCAAGAGCATGTCGGGCCATGCTCAGTATCCTCTATCCTGAGTATCATACATATCTATATTTATACATATAAGGCATATTTATCTGAGACGGTAATAGTTACACCCTCCATTACAAGTGTAGGATAAGCACGTCAACGTTTATCTCAATAATTAGGCTGTCACAACAATTGCTCTGGGGAATTGCTATAATTGTACATTCCAGATTTACGCTGCTGTATACATACACGTAGGTAAGTGTGTAATTCATATTTATGATCCACTGTGACTGGGTTTTTTGGCGTCTAGTATAGGTAGTTATTATACCGAAATTCTCACCGAATTCTTGCCACTACGCGAGGACTGAAACCGGATGCCTTATTTCGGTAAACCTTATTAGGTAAAGTATCTTGAACCTGTGTGGTGGGATCAGCATTTGTCAGCAAAGTATTATTTTCCTGTTGAAGTTGCAAGAATGCTGGGCAGTTCAGTAAATCGTTCCATTATAATGACTTGAGATGTGCCTTAATGATGATTGGTTTAAAAACTGGTCAATCTATGTTAGATATCTAGATACGCTAGTTTTTTTTACTGTAACAAAAACATTTTATGTTTTCTAACGAGCTTTGTTTTCTTAATGTTTACGTATACATTGTACCTATACTGTTACATTATGTATTTCATTGACATTTTCTAATTGCGCCACAGGCTGTATATATCGGTTTTTTCTTGGCAGTTTTATGTGATGGATGATTACATATATCTGTATCTAAAGTACCTACATTTATAGACATTTTATTATATTACCTAAGCATTGTGCTTTACATATATTGTACGAGCTAAAATATTATTCGCACAAATGAAAAACTTATAACTTCAAACTCAAATAGGTGTATATTATTAGATTATTACTTACAAGCTGATGAGGTATGATTACTTGAGCACTTTTGGTCCATGCTGTTTCAGTTTTTCAGAACTTTTATCAGAAAATAGCTCTTTGTTACAAAGAACAGCCGAGTAAGGTTATCATACTTGCATATTTATCATACGTTTACTAGTTAATGCAAATTGCAATTGTAAGTTGTATTGAGAGTATTGAGCGAGGCTTTCTAGGGGTGCGGGTCGTGTGGATCGAGCGTGACTCGCAGGCCCCGATTACGGTACCCTACAATAGGTGTAATTGAGGCACTACAAGAAGACATAAACTTATATATCTGAGATCACGAGCGCTCGATACATTGGCGTTGATATTTGTGGAAATGTTATTTATCGATAAATGAAAAATGGCATACGTATAGACTATTATGCCAACATATATTCGTTATGTATGATACCAGTGCTACATTTAGATACAATTATAAAAAAATACAATCTCTGCAACTAGACCGTATCTACTACTCTGAAAATTCATTCCTGCATCGTGCAAAAAAGTGTCACCTTTTGTGCTTAAGTTTATTCTTAATAATTAAAAAGCGCACTTTCTGAGAATTGTAAAAATATGAAGATATAGCACGATTAGCAGGAGTCGTTGGCGTATCTTTTACAAAGTGTGTAAGAAAGCATAGTACGAGTATGTCAGAACTGCTGCGTCAAGATCGGGCAAACAAGTTATGTTCGTTTGAATTCAAACTCAGATCCTGCATTACATAATAATGACTTAACAGTTTAATACTTTTAAGTAGATTCCATGACATTTTTTACACAAGAAGGTAAGCAGGACACGGGTACATACTTAGATGTTGAATGTTTGCAACCAGTAAGTCCATATCTGATTCCAAACCCATCAAAGCTCATTTGTATTTTATGTATCGCCTTAGACATTAATTTACTTAATTATTTTTGTAAGTAACTATTTGTAAATAAATTCAGTATTCCCTGTAAATAACTCGCATATTATTAATGTTTACGCCTCGCATTAGAGCTACGACTAATTCATGAAATTGTAAATATTGATGTTTAAATTTTATGTAGCCCATAGATGTAAGATTTACAATAAAATAATAAACTTTGATAGTAAAATAAGTATTGTTTTATTTGAGGCCCTTATTCTGCCATCTGCAACTGTACGAGAATATGAAAGTAATATTAACGACCTCGAGGATCTACATTAGATTTTACTTATAAATATTATTTTATTTCTGAAAATTCTGAATACGGTCCTGGCTGAAAATACATTTTTATGGTTTTCGCTGAGAGCCGTGTCTACATGTTCCTCTATTATTTACATTGAAATTTAGTATGAACCCACATATTTTACACAGGAGTTACCTAACTATACTTTACCGAGTCGTTTGCTGTCAAAATAATATTATATTAGTAAGTAGGTATGATTATTAACTGAGCTAAACAGCTTATGCTTAATGCATTTAGGTAAATATACGTACGTAAAGGGCAACGGAGAGGGCTATGCAAGGAGTCTCTCTGCGAGATCGGATTAAAAATGAGACCATCCACAGCAGAACCAAAGTAACCGAAATAGCTCTCCGAATCGCCAAACTGAAGTGGCAGTGGGCGGGGCACATTGCGCGTAGAACCGTTGGCCGGTGGGGCAGGAAGGTTCTCGAGTGGCGGCCAACGTATCGGAAGGCGCAGCGCGGGTAGGCCCCCCACAAGGTGGACTGATGAGCTGGTGAAGGTCGCAGGAGTCCGCTGGATGCGGGTGGCACAGGACCGGTCATTGTGGCAATCTTTGGGGGAGGCCTATGTTCCGCAGTGGACGTCTTTCGGCTGATATGATGATGGTGATGATGACGTAGGTACATTCATCAATTGGAGCCCCAGGTCACACTAGAATGGCAAGTAGTAACTGGTTTCTTAGTCTTATTCATAACATTACTTTGATATGGTTCCTGAGTCCTAAGTGGCCTAGAGTTCCAATTAGCAATGTACCGAGGAGAAGTTTCATAAGTTGCGAAACTTCTATAGAGAATGTTCTCGACAATTTAAATTTTACAAGCAATCTAATCATGCCAAAACTGTTGTATACAGGGTGGGAATGAGTATACAGACAGACTTTACCAATGCATTTTTGATAACAAAAGAAGTAAAAAAAAATGTGTCATATGTCATTTGGTTATCGAAAAAAAAGAATTTTTAATTCTGTTTTATGATGTTTTGATTTTTTTTGTACATGACCAGTAATAAATTGTAGGGAAAGAATTTTTTTTTCAGGGTTTTTGTAATTTTTTTTTGTTGATCATTTTTCTGAAACTTTTCCTCATTTTCTCTAACTTTAATCAGTGTGTATGTCGAGATGAAAATTACTAGTGTAAGAATTTTAATCGTACAGGCACTTTTCAATGACTTGTGATGAAAATAGTTTTTTGTATAACATGTCATTATCTCTTAAACTAAGCCGAATCCAGAAAAGTTCATATGACATTATAGCCTCAAAATGTGTTCAGGAATACACCTTTCAAGTTTGTCGGTCTACTTACCAGCCACCCTGTATACATGCATTTTAAGGTATATTTTATGCCTTTTTACTCAATTGTGAAATTCAATTTTTTCTTCATCATAACACTTTTAAATAACTTCTCATGGAAACATTCTCAAAGAACCAAAAATAATGAACGAAAACGAAAGGATAGTGGACTGTAAAACGGAAAAAGTTTATGTTTTAGCTAACTTTGTGTGATTTAGATAATGTTAAAAATTAGGAATTAAGAAAGAATTTAGAATAGGATCGCAAGACGGCTTACCTTGATGTCCTTAGGCGTAGGCGTAGCTCCGCAAGCAAATAAAGGCGATTCCCTAAACTCGCGCAGAGGTGAGCTCACGTACAGTCAAAGACAAAATAAGGTGTTTACAAAAATGTTCAAAAATATGTCCCAGTGCACTCTAATTCTATGTAATAAGTACGTCGTAACATATTTATGAGCGGATTCCTTCGATACTTATTTTTGCACTTGATTGTACAGCAAAGCAGTCGGGTTTCACCTATACGTATGCTAACGCGGGATTTTAGACGAGATGCGATCTTATGGTTATGAAACTTTTAGAATTGGATGAGTAGCCGGAACTTGAGATATCGTCTTCGAAATCAATTGACTTTACATTTTACATGATTGGCACATATTTAAGGTTTCTCGCGCTACCGACTTCGAACTCACCCTTAAATTCTCATGAAAACTTTCGGAAATTTCTGAGTATATTCCTGCAATTTTGAGAATGTTCTGCAAATTGTTGACTATAGGTACCTAGTTGTTATTTAGTTACAAGTATCTGCCTACCTAAATATATGTAGATATGTTATTACGAATGTTATCCAATAGCACGTAGGCGTGCATGTGCGGTAGTTCTGCGAAAGTTGTTCCAGTCCAGGGCACATATTTAACATCTTTTCTGACTCAGCTGACACTTGTAAACGATACCGAGTTACATATGTAAGGAGATAATAACTTTGGAAGTAAGTTATAATGATACTAATGTGAAACAGTAGACGATGTATGTAGGTGGATAATAGGTACTACAGGTATCTACCTACTCTTATAATAAAGCCAAAACAAACAAAGAGAAGGCAAGTAGAAGTTAAGAATCTTACGAAAATGGACGATTTGAGTAAGTAGGTCTGTATTTATACAGTTATGAACTTATGACAGTAAGTATGATTAGGTATTCGCAAATAATAAAACCGGCCAAGAGCGAGTTAGACTCGGAATGGTAATTTTTGCTTATTTTTTTATTGTTTGCCTTACGGTCATAAAATATATTTAAAATCCTCACACAGCTCACTCTAAGCCCTTTCATGTGATATTACCAAATGACACAGTTTTACAAAACTTTTTTTATAACTTTATAATTTACCCCGCAAAAGTAGCTAATTAAATATAAGGATATTTAAAATTATTTTTTGCGTTCCACGTCCATCGTTGGATCACCAACTTACATACGTATGCAAATTTCAACTCAATCAGTAGTTTCGGAGCAAATCCGTTGTAACAGAGGGACATACAGATAGAAAGACACGCGAGTTTTCCTGTAAGGGTTCGGTTTATTTCCTTTTGAGGTACGAAACACTAAAAAAATTAATTGAATAAAAACACAGCTAAATTAGGTCACTTACGTAAATATAGCAAATAGCAGTAATATAATAATTTTCTCCAATCAGTGTAGTAATATAATAATTTTCTCCAATCAGTGTATACAGTCAGCAGCCACAGTCTGCTGACTGTATAATGTAAGAGCGTGATATATCCGTGATTCGGTGTCATGAACGCACGGTTGATGTTGAGTACGGGTAGCAAATTTCGCAAAGCTAACAGTAACAAGGGATTTCAAACATATTTCACTGCCCTTACACCATAAAAGGTTGTCGTTAACTCGAACTCAATTGTCTTGATATATTCGTCAGGCGCGAGAGTGATTCGCGTCGCACTTTCAGATTACGGCTCGGCGATAGCGTCGCATCGATCGCGCCTGCGCCTCGTATACATGTCGTTAAAAGCTCTAATGAGTTTCTGTTTTCACTGGGGAAGTGTCCGGGTGTCACGCTCGGAGCCGACAAGCTCCGCCGGTGTCCGACTAATATTGATCGGACAGGGTAGTCAGTTTCTCCGTCGCCCGCGCACTGCCGGACATACGATCTGCAGATACTGTCTAACGCGTGATACTGATACGAATGTCACTCCACGAGTTATGAGAAAGTTTGCAACAAGTGCAGACTCAAGGTCGTGTCCGGAGAAATTTCACGTCATAATTGGGAACTGTTGCGATGAGATCACAGCGATTCCGATTCGACGGAGCGTGAACAATCGTAATGATGTTTCGCTACCGATAGCAGCAAAACAAGTTCAAGAGCGCGTCGATAAATTGATTGCGTGCGACGGACAGTTAGAAGCGAATAGTCGTTGTAAGTAATTGGCAAGGAGTTGCGTAATAAATGTGATGGTCTCTTGTTCCGCGCCCGTATTAAATCGGTTACAGGTGTATAGGCTGATGTGGAGATATAGGTGATAAATCGGGAGGCTCCAGACGCGGCCGGCGGGGCTGCGCCGGCGCCGGCGCCGCGCTCGCGGGCGCTGCACGTGCGGAATGAGAGGATGCGATGGCTATCGACTCGCTATCTTGCATCTCAGTGCATCCATGACGCCATAACCATGCGCTATGTTTATCAGTCGCTTCAAAACGCATAAATTTCTCAATAACATCTATTTCCATGAGCGCTTGGACTTTGAATGCGTTTGGCTGTAGAATATATCTTACGCAGATAGTTTATTACACCGTTGTCAAACGTAGAAACATACCTTTTGTTTATAAATGAATTATGTTTCCGTCTTCATCAAGTTTTCAATTATTTTAGAAATGAGTGAAACTTGTGACCGCCTTTTGTTTCATAAAGTCGAGACCTCGCTGTATGCATTTTTCATTATTGGTATGAAATTGCTTAGGCTATAAAAGTTGCCTTCTCTTTACGACGACAAACCGTCAAAGAAAGTGATTAAGTCTTTATTTATAGCTTTGTCACTATATTCAAACAAAAAGGTCAAGTGCGCTCTGATGTCACGACATGCCATGTCAATTATAGAATTTAACGAATCAGAGATGGCTGAGAAGGTGAAAGCTAAACGTAGGTAATAAGGAATTTGCGTAGGTACCTACTCAAACTCATTGATGATATATCTTCAACATGATATGCAAACCTACTGCCACGGGCGATACTATCCTTGCAACTATTGTTCTCACACTTAGCATATTTATTAATTTTTTGTCACAAAATAATCTAGACGTAGGTTTGAACATTGTGTTTATGAGCAGATATTTATCAAACAAAGGATACGAATGAAACGAATTGTATTGTTGTAGTTTGGGACCAACTATAACAAATTGAATATCAGAACAGACGTAATGCGCATAACTTTCCATGATTACAATGACGTGATTTTTTAAAGCCAATGATTTAATCAGAGAAATTGTATGTTATTTTAGTTTACTATTGAGGAACTAAATTGTATCTACCTACTTTTACGTAGCTACTTGTCAAACGGAAGTATAGAACAGCTTGGCTTCCGTTTTGTAATTGGCAATTCGAGTAATATTTTCGCGTATTCTACATTGAGGTACCCAGGTAAAAAGTATGTTGCTACTTTCTGAACAAATATTTGGTATATTTGGTAATTTGTATATACCTGAATCATACATACCTGAATCAGAAATATAAAATACGATTAAAGTTCAGTTCATTGGCAATTTTCATTCAGTTTATAACTATTAATTCGTCTTGGTGTATCGTTGTTATTAATATGAAAACCACAACTGGCAGAACTAAAACTCGAGTAATAAAATATTCGTTGTGAGTGATCGGATCAGTTAGGTCAGTGACCTGAAGGAGTTTTTGCAAAAGTAACTTTCATCTAAAACACGTTAAAAAATGTATTGAAAGTGAACTTGGTAATGAAACGGACGAAGAGGCGGATGGTATCGCAGTCACGATGCATCCAGCGACAGCGGTATGACATGTAGAATACGCCGCTGTGCAAGCGACGTCGATGCAACCGATGATTCTAGGCCGGATGGCAAAGTTACTCGTCTCATAAATCTTAGAATATATATATTTTTTCATTATTGCCGTATTTAAACACGTTTTGCATCATGATTTTATTGGTACCAAGGCTGAAATTGCTCATTACTACCAGGCGCCAATGCCCATTCTCTAAGGGCAAGCAATAGGACCGATGCCGATGGACTTGGTATTTTTCTTTGATATATGACGACATCTGTAAAAAAATTAATTTCAGTTTATAATCTTCTGCAACGTACACATTTCATAAATTCTTGCTTACGTTATAATGGTTTTTGATGCCTAATTAAAACATATTTGAAAACATTCATCTTAAGCCTTTATGGTACCTAACCTTAGTCATTAACGCTAATGTAAATTATCTTTAAGACTGAATGTTAGATACTGCACACGATTTCAGATTTGAATAAATGTTTAATTGCCAATTTAAGTGTAGGTATGTTCAGTCTTCATTAACTTATGTTATGTCTAAAGGTTATGCTAAGCTATAATATTAATTTGAGTGCTTTATGACCTGTCTCGTAAATCATGAGTGCGTCATCAAATTAAAAGGTATTATATTTCCATAAGTAATGTAATTGCTATTACCTACTTCTTTATCCGCTCAATCAGCTTTTGCTTTTATATAAGTGCGAATCGTCTTGCCATCTGTTCAATCAAAGTCTAAGTAGTAGACCTGTCTTGTAACCAATAAATTATTTATAGCTACCCGTCTTACGATGGATGAGTGACGGATGTAAACAAATTTGAGATTAATGGGTGTTTTTTTGCTACCTACTGTGTTAATGGTCCCTGTACCTACACAAAAAATATATGGCGTGGAGTTAAACCTCTGACGATAATTCAATCTACACTAAACATGGACTTACAGGTAATATTAAGAATTATATTTAAATGCCACATAGGCTAGTTTTTCATTTCATGTCATCATTTATTTCATGACAGACAGTCTGATGTCTGTAAATTATCGTTGGAATATATACGAGTGTATTTTTTAATTGGTTCATCAGTCAAACATTTGTCACAAATCCTGCGAAATTTTAGTATAAAGAGCTTTTTATGCTTTTGATGTTTGTACTAGTTTTAATACGAAACAAAGTAAAAGTAAATTTGTACCGAAGAGTGCGAAATTGTATGAAAAAAAGGAAAACGATTTTTGATACCGTAAAATCAATTGACAAATAATTCATATGTAAGTTATTTAATAAAGATGTCATATTGACAAAATCGTGTTAACTGAAAAACCATAATTCTATACTTACTATACTTTGCCAGTGTCTACTGACACTATCTCCCACTTTCATCTCTCGACTCAGATTAAACGATTACTAGTTTCTTCTAATTGCTCGTGTTTGTCTCGTTTCAATCGGTCATTGAGATTCACGCATGACTTAGTCGAACTCAAACTTGATTGTGACGCACATGTCTATCATAGGACATAATAAAAGATATGTAATCTACAGTCAAAGACATTTGCCGATAGTTGCATCATTTCCATTGACATAACTGAAACGGATGAGGCTTTTTTGTACTTCCTGACTTTTACGTCTCATTTCAAAACATCAATTCTTCTGAGCATTGAGAATGGTCACCATTTTTTGTCAGCCTCCGTAGCCTAGTTGGTAGTGACCCTGCCTACGAAGCTGGAGGTTTCGGGTTGGCATCCCGGCGAGGGCATTATTTGTGTATTTATTTATCACAAATATTTGTTCCTTGGTCATGGCCATCAAAATATGTATTTAAGTATATATGTGTATCTATCTATTATATATATCGTCGCTTAGTACCCACATCACAAGCCTTAATTGAGCTTACCGTGGGACTAAGTCGATTTGTGTAAGATGTCCCAAGATATTTATTTCTTTTTTTTTACTTTAACAGTAGGTATTTAGGGATTATTACTGCGGCTGTTATAAGTTCATGTTGTAATGACATATGAATATAAATACCAAGTGCGGAATTACGCAGCGGATTATACAATAAAACTGACATATTTAATTAGAACTTTAATGCAGCTGTATTATAGCCTTACCAGCTATCAGTTGATGTAACAACCCAACGCATGTAACCGATCCGATTCCTTCGGACTAGGTTACTGGCCCCGTGTTCTCATCGCTAACACTGCATTATTGTCTAACCAGTTCATGTATGACTGCGACCATATAATTATAACATTGACGTCTAACGCCAGCTCAAAAATGCCACCAAAATCAATTGTTCAATTGTGCCAAGATGGGCAGGACATAACGCTTTTCTTAACACCGCGTATATTTCGGCGCAACATCTTTGACAAATGGTTATAGAATATAGCCAATCAAAAGTTTGATGGACTAATCACAACTATTTTGGCGGTTTAAGTTTTTATAGGTTGACATTGAAATTCATTGCCGTAATGCATTAAAGAAGGGGTGACATTTGTCAACTAAAATTCAGGACCGGATAGAAAGAAAGTCCGTGTCAATTACGCTGCGACACCTCATGGTACGGCTACTGTGTGCTTGCCACGAGATGGTAGGTGGCTTACGAGTATTATGGCTATGCGTATCCAATCCAGGTGGCTTAAAAGGCCCGGCCACGACACTGTTCTAACGGCCTGGCCACGACATTGGTCTAAGGCGACCAGCGGTGAGCGAATCCATGAGTTGAAGCGGGATGCCGATAAGGGTACTCCCTCTCGCACGTATGGTTTTCCGCTAAGCCGGTCGCCTTAGATCAATGTCGTGGCCGCGGTATAAGGCGACCAGAGGGAGCGAGCACGTATGGTTTTTCGCTAAGCCGGTCGTCTTAGACCAATGTCGTGGCCGCGGCGTCATGGTCACGCGTTTACCGTTTATTGCTTACTTGTTAGAACGTGACGGCAACAACGACAAACGATTAAGCACGGGACCATCATAAGCCTATAGGTACACTTGCTCTATGCATCGATAGTTGAAAGCAAATACCCGTACTGTAGACAAACGTGACATGTTCTATTTTTCTGGCAAAAGTGTGGAGCTCGGCAATCGATTGGAATAGGAACTCACCGCAACCTTGTGTGTGCGCACCTTGCCCGTAGCTCGTGCTTTATGAACCGAGATAACCTAATTAGCCACCAGTGTAATATGCCACACATTTTGTGTAATACGATAGTACTTGTAACATGGTGTTATGTAATTCTATTAAGTATATTAGATTGGAAGCAACATTCCTATATACAAATTTGAAATAGTTATAAAAAAAAGAAATACATTTCTGTTTTTAAGGTTTTTTAAGGCTAGCAGACGCAGATTATCCAGAACGGACGCTCGTCTAACAAGAAATTGTATGAACGGCGCTAACTGGTGCGGGAGATTTTAATACTGAGGCCGTAGGTTTTCTGACCGGCGACCGGCGACCGATGCGTGTCCACCGCCGACGACGTTCGAATGTTTTGTTCGTGAATGTTGGATGGTGGTTTTTCTGACAGTGACACGTCGTCGGTTACCCGCTGCCAGCGACGTTTCAGAGAAACCACCCTTAAACATTCGTGAACAAAACATTCGAACGTCGTCGGCGGCGGACACGCATCGGTCGCCGGTCGCCGGTCAGAAAACCTACGGCCTCAGTATTAAAATCTGCCGCACGCGCCCGCACCAGTTAGCGCCGTTCATACAATTTCTTCTTCAGAAAACCTACGGCCTGAGCGAGCGTGCGCACGCTAGGGACCCAGTATACGCAAATGTATTAACATAAAAGTTAAACAGTTTGAGTAACCCAAGTATCATTTAATACTATAAAGGAGGTGCGTTCGCAAAACGTAGAGGATTGCCTGTTTTAGTTCACATAACATCACATCATCGGCCTATGATAGTCCACTGCTGGACGTAGGCCTCTCCTATTGACTATGCGTATAGATGCATTAGGAGGTAAATGCCCATAATTGCCACGCTGGTGACGCTGGGCAAGCGGATCGGCGATCGCAGTAATGTGTCCACTATGATAACGCTGCTGCCCATCATCAATCTTTTATCAAATAATAGTCAGTGACACTTCAATCCCTTAGTCGACTCTTACGACAACCGCAGGAGGAGTTGGGGTGGTGACAAATGTATTTTTACTGCCGTCACCACACGTTTGGTATACCTATCGTTTTAATTTGGTTATATCGATTAAATTATTCACGCACGAAATCGAACATTGGATTCTTATTCACAATATGAATAGAGTACTTATTACTTACTGTAGCACTAGTTTTGAACATTAACCCCCTGTTTACTAACTTAGCAAGCTGCTAAGTATTGTTTGTCCCTTTCGATCTTATCAATATGTCTATAAGACCGAAAGGGACAAACAATACTTAAGCGGCTTGCTAACTTTTATGAAAACGTTTATGAATTAGGGGGTTAGACGAGTCACAAGCGATTGACACATGAGGTCTCAGGAGACTGTGACACATGAGGTCAGGAGGGAGCGATTGACACATGAGGTCTATGTTGGTGTTGCAGGCAGCACCAACATATTCACATCACATCAAGCCGTGTAAACAGCAAAAAAGAGGTAGGTATACCAAATTTCAACTCGACTTCACCACGTGATCCTAGCTGGTAAGTCAACGCTTATACTCGTATATAATACACGCACGTAGACTACATTTCGACAAAAAAAGTGATACTTAATAATTTACCGTTTAATTTTTTGCTCATATTACAGGGCTCACCCTCAATAGACAACTGCGCGAGAAATCAGGTTGCCAGCCTCATAACTATCAGACCCTGCTCGCCTGCCTCTTCTTCCAGCCTAAGTGATGTACTAATTGCTTTCTATAATACCAATAATCTAGTAAAAGCTTCACAGGCCGCCCAGTATGCACCCTTGAGAATAAAATATGCTTCTAGTTTGTTTTCTAATACTGCAGAGCTACTTTTACGACCCCGATCGACGGCTTTAACAGTTTCACCCAGCTCTGCTATAAATGCCAGCATGCTGTCAAAATATTATTATGTGCTGTAATAGGGAACATAAACTGAAGCGCAATCTTGTTTAAGATTTATTCATCCAGGTTGTAAAAATACAGGAAAGTCTTTTACTAACTAATTATATTCAAATAGCCTCCTGCCGCCCAAACAATAAATTTGCCAGTGAAATTTGAATTAATTGTGTAGGAAATAGAATAGAATTTCTTTTGTTTCAGGATACCTTTTAGGCCTCTGGGCGGCAGGAGGATATGTCAGCTTTTTTTGGTATCAGAATTAGCAATATAAAAACCACTAAGTATATGTAACTACATTATAATATTATAACATTTTTCCATTGCTAGGCCGAAGCTTCCTTCTCTTTCTTCCACCAATTTTCCTTCTCGCTTCAGCAATCGCCACTTGGAACGAAAAGCGTCAAAGTCATCCCTCCACCGATTTTCTGGTCTGCCGTGACGTCGAGCTCGGTCGTATAGGTTCCACATTATGTATAAATATAAATACGCGACTATTAAAAGTATTAAATAAATAAAACCCCATGCGACAGTGCTGGGGCGGTTATGGTTATACCATGTCTTCGAATTCTTCAGTAAGTATTGCGACACCGAATAAGGTGCTCTACGTGTTTCACCTGCATGTGAGTAGCAGAACTCAAGTACAACTGATATAAGCGTAGTAATTTCTCGTGCTTTTAGACTAACTGTAATTGCTATAATTCAACCATTAGCGTCTCGGCCACAGACAAATTAGAAATAGTAATTAAACTGTGATCGAACATTAAACGGTATCGAGTTAAATACTTAATGGTCTCTAATATAGATACAGCACCTGTCAGAAGATTGACGAATAGTAACGTGGGACGTATCGGTTCATCGGAGAAAGTGATCGTGGATCTATGTCTGTAATCTTGCGCCTCTATGCGCTGGAAGTACCAAACATCACATTTTACGCGTACATTTTTTTGAACAGCCTTGTGGCCCTCCGGATTCAGTTGGTAGTAGGATCACTATTACTATAAAAAAAGCCGAGTAAAACAAATACCATAAAAGCATTGACAACGGCTGAAAGGTAATTACCGATAAATTAATGATAATTTGAATGAAGAATGCTACTTTTTCAACGGTTATTTATTTTTTCCGTTTGAAATAATCGTTCATCCATCTAAATTAAATTGAACTTTGAGTTTCAGAGCGTTTAGTAAAATATTACAAGAAATGCATGAAAGTACCACTGAAAATTACATTATTTCGTTTATAATGTTTCGTATGTTATACTTAAATACTCTTATATCATAATAATATATCAACGATGCGTTGGTAAGAGGAGAACTCTTCAGCGCTATACTTAACCATACTTAACTACAATGCTTTTCACACCACCTATTCTAAAACGGGTCTTTTCTTTCCTTATAGGAGGGAACAACGCGGCACTTTTTGTCCTAGGACATTCTGTTTCCAAAATTCTTAAGAATTAAATATGAAAATAAATAGTGCGTGCATAATGGATTACGATTTCTCCAAAATCGATTATGCATAATTGAGTCAGTGTTTAAAATTGACGTTATTAAAAACACATAAGGTCTATTTTAATAGTCATGACAATGTACCTTTCCATGTGCACTGACAAATTATCAAATATATCTCTTTTTCTCATAAGTGATGTGAATAGTAGTATTATGTCACACGCATCGACATTATTTTCGTCTTAGGCGTTAAAGCTTCAATCCCTCACTACGCGTATAATTCTATTGTGGAATGCATCGCTTCATTCGGGCTTCAATGAACACCCTCGTCGGCAATACATCATTCTGATTCCTTGTGACATAATCTATTATTGTCAATTAATTAAGTTACTAAGATTCACGTTTTTGTTCGCAGCGACTGCCTATCTGAGAAGGGGTAAATATCATAGTCGCTAAGGCAACTTTTATTTGACTCATAAGCGTATCAAATCTGTTCAATGTCAACGGATTAAGTCCAAAAGCAGACCTTGGTTACAACAAATCACAGAAGTCGTCGGTCTGAACGTGAACTTGAGGTTGGGGCAATGCGAGAACTTGTTCTATTGTTTGTCGATTATCTATATCTTAATGCATGTGACTGATCGCTTTGCATACACAAAGCGAAAGCACACCGGCGAAAATTGAAGTCAGGTTTTCGGTCATTATCAACAGTATAAAATATGGACAAAAAACCTGATACACAATTTAATAATATGAAATAGTTATTGCGTTTGATTTACTGTGTTACTGGCTGAAATAACGTCATCATTGAGTCAGAATATTAGTTTTACATGACGGGTTATACAGTGTTTTTTTGAATTCCGTTAAATTTAACAGGCTGCTTGGTACGTTAATTGTAGCTACCCGGTATATTGCTTTTAGTCTAATTCGAAAAAAATCTAGTTTCTTCGAGAAATTGATTATTTATGACCTAAATAAGCTTCCCTTTAATTTAACAGAAATCAATAAAAACACGGTGTATAAAACTTATATCCGTTATTACTCCTGTGTGCTCCTGTATCTAACTTAGTAAGCCGATAAGTATCTTTAGTCCCTTTTGGTCTTTTACACATATTCCTAAGACAGAAAGGGAGGGAATGTTTCACTTATCCTATTTGACTATATTTAAATTATATACGAGTATCTATAATAAATCTTCTTCTTCTACTTAAGAACCTGGCTCTTGTCGGTGGAGTAAACGCCATTCCGTTCGTTGTCCTGCTGATGTTTTGAGCTCCTGATACGACACTACATGAATTTTCTCCTTCACTTGGTCCAAAAATCCTCGCCTTGGTCTCCCTCGGCCCCGCTTTCCTTCCACTTTTCCTACAATTACAGTTTTAATATAATTGTCATGTCGTAACAGGTGTCCCAACATAATTCCTCGTCTATTTTCAATCGTCTTCATTAGAGATCTCTTCTCCCCTATCTTATCCAATACTTCCTCATTCGTTCTTTTCTCAGTCCAACTTATATAACTATAATAAACTTATATAAATATATTAAGTATAGTCCAATATTTCTAAAGTTAAAATCCAACATGAACTCAAACCACATCCAGACGTATTTATCTCCTCAATTATATATATTAGGTGTCAGTCGCTTCAAACGAGTTCACAGATAACACTAAATGGCTAATTTGTATTTTTAAAGCGTTGCATAAACCATTACGCGTTATTGCGTGGTCAGTTGGTCACTAATGAGTGTACAGTAGCTGAACGGTAATCTTTGACCGCAGCTATATTGAAACAGCTTATCCATTTCGTACAAAAAACTCAGTTGCTGAGAGCAGGCGAATGTGGTAAAGTCGTAAGACTTGTAAGTTTAAGTGTTTATATTTTAACAACAAACGGAACTTGATCACTTACGTGATTTGCAAAGTTTGATTATTTAGTTCGGTGAAGCTATTAAAATAAATTAGCGATTGTAAGTCCTAATTCATAAAGAAGTGTTTTTTTCGTTTTTTGGCCTACTCTTGCCTTAGGCGAGAAAATTAATGTCGGATACAAGACATACTTTTGCAAATAGGTCTATTTTGTCTACAAATATTATTATTATTTCATTTGAAATTAATAAAAAAATAATTTAATTAATAAAATCTTGTTTTTATAATTATATAACTGAACTGTTGACAGGAAAATAAATGTTGCTGCAAATAATCACCGACAATTTCACTTTAAATCAATCACCTATTAATTTTGTGACAAATTGTATTGTTTTGACATTAATTGTCTGTTTTGTCACGACCAGTGCTATCACTAGTCATTAAAATACAATATTCATTTAAACGAATTTTCTTTTACAATTTTATAAGTAATTTTGTAAAAAATAGTTACAAAATTGTAACTGTGAGTGGTACGCTGTATTTCTCTGAGTTCTGTGGCTTCACAGAAGGCATGCAATTGTTGCCGGTCGTGACTGAGATTGATATGACATTAAAGTGCGTGTCACATGTTATGATATCTCTGACACTAATAAATAATTTACGGTGCTTTATAATTGTGCAAGCTTCTGTTCTGGCTGAAGGTCTACCACGAACCACGGTCGACATGTTGCCTCTCTGTTGCACTTGCAAATACGGACGTATGTGTGAAAGGGAGGAAATTTCGATCGTGTTTCGCGGCAGGCCCTCTGGTCAAGCTTTTTGGTATCAGTTGCACGATGACTGGAGCAATGACAGATGTTTTGATAGACATCGAGTAAGGAGAAAATTTCGTAACTTTGTTCCGGGAGAAAATGTCTCGTTCAATACGTTCCCTGGCAAATTAATTATTTTGGATACAACTAGTGTCAATATAGTACCTAGTTTACTATATTACTCAGGAGTCTAATATAGCCGAACTTCTTTGACATTTGTCGTATAACTAGACAGTTATAGTGTTTAGGACAATATGTTAAGTTATCTTCATCTGGCACTTAGTTTGAAGGAACATCGGCTACTTTATAAACTTAGGGTGAAGACACACTTATCAGCATGCGTACGCATTTTGTCTAATAAAATTGGCTGTTTAGTATGAAATGTGTAAGCATGCGTACGCGTGCGGGAAGCTGAACGCGTTCCCATACTAAACTGATATTTTCTATATAGACAGAATGCGTACGCATGCTGATAAATGTGTCTGCACTGCAGCGTTCACTATGCACGCAATGACGGAGATTGGATTTCAGGGTTAAACGTACTTGGACCACCTGATAGAGCTGACCTCTCGGCTTTATTTCATCGATCTTACCAAGAATTATCAGTTGCTCAAGGTTGTCTTCAGATTAACTGGAAATGTGTCCAAAGATTTCCAGAATTCTTCGCAAATAAGTGAATTTTCTGCTGCTACATAAACGATTAAAGTGCGACCATCATAGGTCTACTGAAGGTACAGAAATATTAAAATTCTTTTAACAATACAGTGGCGGAGTCATTATAAGAATACTTGGAATTGGAAAATAGCTAGACCACTCAAAGTTTCATAGAAGCAATATTGAATTGCACGTTTCTTGAAAATGCAAGGCTGTTAACTTTTGATTAACTATATATTATAAACTACAGTTTAGTTTAAATTAGATATGCTTCTTTTTTTACGCTATAAATATTACATTATTTCGTCGAAAAACTAAATATAAACTACGTATAGCAAACAAAAACACAAATAACTTAGTTCGAAAATTGCGAACATAAGTGGCTTATTGTGACAAGTACAGTTGATAGATTGATTTTTTATTCCCATAACAGGCCACACCCGATATGATGGTAACTCGGGTATAGTACGTGGATGCTATACATGAGCAATACAAATCTTTATTGCTATCTATACTGATTGAAATATAAGCCGTAAATTGGATCCGATGCGATAAAAATAGAGTAGAAGCGATCTCGCGTTATTTTAGAACGCTCAAATTGCTAGTTCTCACTTGCGAGCTTATTACCTGTAGGAAACCATAAATCGAGTTTAAGTATTGAAAACTTTGAAACAATATAAACCTGATCTTGCGCTGCGTTTTACAGGGAAATAATGAGTTCAAATTGTAGATTACAATAAAGTTAGACATGAAGTTTTGAATTGATGACGCTAAATAAACTAGTTTTCGATTATTTTCATGTTAACGCCTCTTTCAAATCATACTAAGAGGTGTTGGTAATTGGACGTATTTATGCAAAAGGGTACCAACCCACATGAATTTTTCATTCTAATTAACACTTTAAATCACAAGAAACAAAGTCAATCTTTAAAATGACAGATTCGTGTGGATTGGTTCCCTTTTGCATAAATACGTCCAATTAAGCCAGAGATTCGGACTCCGATTCGAATTTCTTGGAGATTGAATGCGAAATATAATTGATTATTTATCAGTCGCTTTCGGTAAAGAAAAACATTCCGAATAAATCCGACTGGAGTGGAAGGTCTGATCAGAATTGCGCATCTTAAAGCTAAAATTTTGAATAAGGTTTCTAGATACAGAAGTAAACATCAAATTGCATTACTTACGAACAAATTGTATGTAAGTAATGGAGGTACTTAATTATATCTTTATTGACGCTGTATGCATAAACTAGTTGTTTTATACCGAGACGGTCGTAAATAAGCACATATGCCTGGTGACCAGCTACCGTAGTGTATGGATGCCAGTGGTGTAAGACAAACGACATAAAATAGGCCTACCTATTACCGACCAACCTACCTATACGTTGCAGACCCTCCGTATACTAGTGTCCCATAATTTACAAATTTTAGAAATTAATAACGTATACCCCCTAAATCGGTTTCTTTAACCCCAAAACACACTGGCAAAAAATCAGCTCATTCCTGTAACAAAATTGTTTGAAATGCCTAGAACCGTATCTACCTTAGGTTTGATCGACCGATCAAGCACTAACTAGCACCTCGCCTCCGGTGCAAGATTTCTTTGCGAATGTGGATTATTAATCAGACATCAGTATCCTTACTTCTAGTTGGCCAAGGCAGTTAGTGAGCGCTCGCATTGCATATCTTACATTTTATACATCTTCCTCATCGCTTACTGGTGCGAGTGAGATGTATAGAATATAAATGCAGATGCGATGGATGGGATACACACGTAGTAAAAATATAGAATCCTAGCGAGCGTAATGAGCTAAGTTGTGACTTTGTGAGTAAAATGTTTACTTAAAGCTTGATGCCAGTTAAGTGTGTGAATGTCAAGAGCGAGGAGCAGTCTAATTTGACGTTAATTAACACATTTTACTTTGGAATCTTGCGTTGGTGTGAAATAACTACGTGCCACCGTAAAAATTATGCGATGTACTTTATAAATTGTGAGGAGGCATCGATGGATTTATTTTGTATACTTGGTATAGTCATTAATAAAGTTCGTTTAATTTAAAGTTTTAGTTTTAATTTTAATTGTTTGTGATCTTATCTCTTATATTTAGATATAACGAACTTTTGATAGTATGAAGGTATTAATAAAGTGTGTTCTAATGATTCTTTTGAATTTTAAGTTCTCGAATCCAGTGGTTAGTTTCAGTTTATTTAAAATTAGTTCAATTTACTCGGATTATTTTCGAAAACTCCAAATCAGAGATAAAATCCATTCGTTTTAATACTTCTGTATGTAATTCTAATTATTATGAGTAAGTTTCATTTCAGAGTATTTGGAAGATTATACATATCATACAGTTTGTAATAATAAAATCGAGCGAACTTTTCAAAACTAGTACCGACCTTCCTAAAATAGTGGAACGATTGTTATAGCAAATGAAATTTGTTTATGATGCATATTGCTTAGAAAATGCTCTTTTTAGATTACACTTATGCATGGAAAGTGTAATTTTTCTATACCTGTGCCGGAATTAATTCTCACAGTGCTTATCTGCAAGGTCTAGATGGTTTTACATCTATTTTGTTAATATTTTAAGATCACCGATACTTATTCAGAACAAAAATCACTTTCAACACTTGTATCATAAATAACTATTTCATTATTCATTTTGAATCATATGAGTACGATTATTTCAGTTAGTACGACCTTGTACCTACATCTCGCTCGATTTTTAAACCGTGACGTAATCCAGGAACTGCAAGTAAATGGTAACTTAACCCTTCCAGTGTATGTGGGTCATGGCTGTAGAGAGTGCAGCGAGTTTGCGATCATCATATTTAATTATTATGTTTGTCGCTAAGTGTTTGCTGAACCCAAGTGCAGGCAAGGGATAGCAATTAACAGAAATACCACAAACAAATACATACCTAATAATAATAAATTTATTCAGGATTCTGAAGATGCAAACATCATTATTATTGAATTGAGTTTTATTAAAAAGCTAAATTTAAAATTTTGTAACAATAATTACAAAATAGGTATATGAGATTTAAATAAAATATACACCTACACAAGTAATAAAATATCATCATCATCATCAGCCTATGTTAGTCCACTGCTGGACGTAGGCCTCTCCTATTAACTATGCTTATAGACGCATTAGGAGGTAAATACCCGTAATCGCCACGCTGGGTAAGCGGATTGGCGATCGCAGTAATGTGTCCACTATGATGACGCTGCTGCCCATCATCAATACTGTAGAATGGTCAGTGACACTTCATTCCCTTAGTCGACTCTTACGACACCCGCAGGAGGAGTTGGGGTGGTGACAAATGTATTCTTACTGCCGTCACAATAAAATATATGAGTAATTAATGCAAATAGATTTTTTGAATACGACATTCTATGAATAATTTTCCCGTCACGTTTGATTGACGTTTGCGAAATTAAAAGCTGGAAAAGTGACTGGCTAGTTAGCCAAGTTGCCAATCGCTAACGCTTAATCGTCAATCGTAAACGAAAGGCAGCTAACTGGCTTTGTCGTACTAATATGAAAGAGTGACAGAGAGGGAAAACTACGATACGCTACTAAGCGCTAGCGATTGGCAACTTGGCTAAGCATCGTGATTTAAAAATGTTGTTTTTCAGTACAGTTGGTGTTTTTTTCGCACTAGTGCGAGAAGTGGTTAATTTGTTGTCAGGTCGTAACTTCGGAGAGCCATCTGTACTGAAAACATACGATACACGTGCGAAAAGGACTCCCTTCGTTCGTGTTTTAATTTATCGCTACTCGTTTCGAATTTCATTTTATTCTCACTTGTATATTTATTCGTAATGTACTATTAAAACATAGGTTACAAATCGGTCATGCATATCATTATTTTCTAGAAGATTACACAAATATAACGACGACCAGCCTTCTCTAGACTAGCCAACAATTTCAAACAAGAATACACGAATACCTAATTCAGGCTGCCCTTTGGCGACTGAGTAACAAACGTCCAATATTTTAACCTACACAATGTTAGTGTGATATAAAACTTCATAACATTCCATGCACCGGTAGGGTTGTCAGTTTATAAATTCTAAACGCTGGCCATGGCTTCGTAAAAACAGGATACTTGGTCCAAAAACCCTTGCTTTATTATATATTTCGTGTGCTATCGTATCCGTGGATCTGAGTTTAATCGCAAAGCCGGACAAGCCGGACCACTACAAATTAGTCCGGACAATTAGGATAGCAAAATCTCGGCCATCAGAAGGCCGAGTGTAGATAATAACTTATAAAAAGGCGTGGCAACCCTAACCTGGGACAAAAGTACACATCGCAGCAGATCGGCCGCTCTTTGCTCTACAAGGGACGCCACTCTTATTTCGCCTTGAGACTGAAAGCAATTATTTGGAAAACAATATTTATTATTTACTCGCAAACAGCTTAAAGAATATAAATTATTTCTTAGTATTCAGAATAATATATCCTTTATTTTTGGAAAACTAGTATACATAAGGTAGTTTTTGTGAGCGGGTTGATAAAAACGTCCCACTCTGTTGCTTGTCATAACAGCGCTTAGACATTTAATCCGAATAAATGTAAAAGCGATAAAGTGGGACGTTTTTAGGGTTCCGTACCTCAAGAGGAAAAAAAGGAACCCTTATACGTAGGATCACTAGCGTGTATACAATTTTATCAGTCAACGATATTCGTGAACGTAAATAAATTAATTTGAAATAATATGAGAGCTGCCTTTGGGGGGTAAAAAAGAAAATTTAATAATAAGTTTCACAAATTTTATCATGTGATATACGTAATGAAAGGGAGGATGTGAGAATTTTAATTATATTTTTTTATATGACTGTATAGTAAATTATTTTAGAAAAAATAGAAGGAGAATTACCATTCCGGCCCGCTGATCTGCGAAACTACTGAGATTAATATTTTGAAAAAATTCAGATAATTCCTTACGTATAGTTTACAGGAAACCCTATAAAAACCTATAGAGTTTTTATAGGGTTTCCTGTATATTTAAAGATATCATAGAAAATCTTAATATTCGTGAACGTAAGGAAGCCTTTCCATGCGAGTCTATCTCACTTGGTCGGTTTTACTAAGACCCTCACATTTTGTTTTAGTTTATTCACCTACAGTCTCCTTTATCTAGTCTATTGCGGATTTTATTTAGTTTAATATACCGTTTCAAACGAAAATAATTGCAATCCTAAAAAGTAATCTGAAATCGACTAACGTAGGTAACTACATATTATTTTTATTTGAAGCACTATATTAACCTTATGGGCTTCAGATAAAACAAAATTTAACTCACTGACACTTGTTTAAATATACACCGTGGGCTGTTTGAACCCGACCGAAATTATAATGTCGTATAAACTTTTCTGGATATCGCCTAGGTTCAGAGTTATTACCAATAAAAAAAAAACATATTTTCTAATTGTTACTCAGTACAAAAGGTATTTTTAACGGCGTTGGTGCCATTATGGAGAATAGTCTCACTAACCTCATTAATATCTAGATGTCAAAAAGTGAGAAATAAAACCTTTCAAAAATGAGGTTTTTGTAAAAAAAAAAACGTTAGAACTCATTGTGAGTGCTAGTTTTATGAATAACATTTACTTTTCACGTTAAAATACATTCAAAAATAAAAATATTTTTTTTTTCGCTAAATGTGACAAAAGTCGTATAACATTTTTTGTTTGTTTTTACATCAAAAATGCGTGGTTAAAATCTTTCGGGTTTAAACAGCCCACGGTGTAGGTAACAAATTTTAACCTTATGAAACTAAAGATGCTACATAAATAATGACCAAGAAAATAATCTATGTACTCCTAGTACTTAATAAGAATTTAATGTTACCATTTCTACATAGAAATACTAAGAAACAATGCAACATAAAATAAAGTTAAAGTAGCACAGCTTAGAAGCATTTCAGCTCAAAGCTTAGGTTGGCACTGCAACGCAAGCCAGAAGCTTTGTAACTAAGTAAATGCTAAATAAATAATAACCAAGAAAAGAATCTATGTACTCGTAGTACTTAATAAGAATTTAATGTTACCATTTCTACATAGAAATACAAAGAAACAATGCAACATAAAATAAAGTTAAAGTAGCACAGCTTAGAAGCATTTCAGCTCGAAGCTTAGGTTGGCACTGCAACGCAAGCCAGAAGCTTTGTAACTAAGTAAATGCTAAATAAATAATGTCCAAGAAAAGAATCTATGTACTCGTAGTACTTAATAAGAATTTAATGTTACCGTTTCTATATAGAAATACAAAGAAACAATGCAACATAAAATAACTTAAAGTAGCACAGCTTAGAAACATTTCAGCTCAAGGCTCAGTAGGAACTGCAAGTACTGCAACGCAAGCTAGAATCACAGCTTAATAGGTAGCTAGGTAGGAACTACAACGCAAGCCAGAAGCTTTGTTACTAAGTAAAAATTTAAATAGTGCAGTATTCCGTCCTTAGATAGTATCGGTACCAGCTCTGGTACTGGCATGGCGCCAGTTGAGCATTTTCCATAAACCCATCAAACACATTATCCTAGTTCCTATTCCTAATGTAATAGGGACTACTTTGTAAGCGAAAATCAAACTAAAAGTTACGTTCTCAATAAAAGGTTTCCAAGCCAAACAAATAGATACCTTGGTGGTCTGAAAGTAAAGGAGTTTGTAGCGTGGGGTAGATTTAAATTATAAAATATGCCCACAATTTCGCTATCGATTCTCGACATCCGCTCATTACAAGGTGCTGGAATGTTGTTCAACACATTTTATATAGGAATTGTTAGTTATTTTATAGCACAGGAAATATCTAAATTTTCATAACGTGCAAATTATGTAATGACGTTAATGAGTATACTCAATAGTAGCAAATATTTAAACATGCAATCTTTCTGTTGTATCGGAACACAACAGAAAGATTGCATGTTTAAATATTATTGATATCGGAATTACTGTAGGTAAGTTAACCCTTAATCAAACATGAGTCACACCAAAATTTCATTGGTTTTGGCTCTTACCAGTGAGACACAAGATTAATTACAGGTGGGAAACATATTCCCATTATCCGATTAAGGGTTAATCGTAGCCACAACAGTGACAACGGGTAAACCAAAAACAAATGATTTAAAATACAAACAAAATATAATTTAGAATATCATTGACAAACATTAGTATCTTACACAATTCTGGAAAGAAGGTTTTATACAAGTACCTAGTACAAGTATAGTTAATTTTAAAACACGAATTCAGTGAGTGTTTAATGCCAAGACGAGTATGAAAAAATCTATATTTCGAAAATCAATCAGATATGCGAGGAAAAAAAGAAAATGTTAGCATTAATAACAAGACCACCAGTGCGGATATTTAATACACTGTGTGCGCAATTTACTCTAGAAAAGTTATGTTACTGAGAATCCACATTTTGATAGTTATTTAGGTACGTACATTATGAAACTAGATGAGTAACCTAAGTTGGACTGAACATCATGCTTAAGGCGGTATTATTGTGCCTACTACGTTAAGTAAAATTTCAATTAGTCTTTGATTGTGTATAGTTTACAAATTTTGAAATAATTGTATGGATTTCAACGATTTTTGCCGTATAAAAAGTAACTGTTGGGTTAAAAGAAATCATAACCTGTCTTACTGAAGTGCTTCGTCTTGAAGACATCACATTGAATTCATAAGTTAGTCGGGTTCTATACATTCCGCACGATTTTGCTTCATAGAAAACGCACTTTACGAGCTCATGATGCATTGTAATAGTTATTTGTTTTACTAGGGAGCAAAGTGATTGTTTAACTCTCGTGCAAATATTGAAACCTTCTCGGTTTTAAGGCACGAGAGTTGAACAAGCTTGGCTGCCGAGTGAAACACAACATTTTTCACCACACCAAAGCGAGGAAACATACGAAACAAAACTCAAACACAACAAATTAGAAGGTATTTATTTGCA
>JALPQI010013428.1:0-29066 GCA_025490895.1 Thaumatotibia leucotreta | reverse complement strand
ATTGGCTAGAAAGAGAGGCAAACAGCGAAATTGTAAATTGTAACTTTATAAAACGCGACCCTGTTGGCAACTCAAGCTATGATAAATAAATAAGTATATACCTAATTAAAATTGAAAGTCAATTATTGAATGAAATATAGGTAGGTAAACCTATTTTATGACTGCAGCACTGCATTTAGGTATTTGAGCATGGAATTTCAATTAACAGCAGCGCTTTGTTAACGCATAATCACGTCGACATTTTCTTCCTGTCCGCACCCGATTAAACTTTACCAAGTTGCATAATCCTAGAAATGAATGTTGTAGGACTTGTAGGTTGTAGGCTTAGCTCGCTTCATGCAGCGGTACGATTTGAGTTGCACGCCCCTCTCGTCGACAGGTGTGGTGTCGCTACTATCGCATCCCCGTTCGCTCGCCCCTCTACTCCGTTGTAACTCGTACGTCAGTTTGAGTTCGTACGCTGCTCTGTGTGTAGTGTTTGTGACGCTTGTTTTATCTGTGAACGCGCGAAACTTTTTTATCGAAACAATTTGGAACGTTGTAAATAAACTTCTAGTTTTTCAAGTGGGATTAAAGTGAAGGAACGGCTGCTGCAAACAGTTTTGTGATCATTGTGTTGTACCGTGAGTGTGATTGTGGTCACAGGTGTCACATTCCGAGGGGGACGCCGCAGCCTCCGCTCGAACCCGGTACTGCAGGTGGACCGCTACTCGAGGAAACCCATTTCAACTGTTAAGGTAGTTTACATTTACCTACTTCTATTTACGTAGCTGATGTTCGTGGGAGGTACAACTTATTAGAATCCTCCTGCAACTTGTAAGAATGTTTATTTCTGTAAGTACCTACCTATCCTGTTAGGACTCCTGTGACGGAATGTAACGAGTGGGTGTAGGTAGGACAAGATGTGAATTGTACTAGTTCCCTGACTTAGCCCTTAATTTCTTATACCTAAATACTTTTCCGAGGGTGTCATTCACGTTTACTGTCTATTTGTTTTTTAATTCCTTCCGAATTTTCTTCTTCACGAGAGAATTAGCCGAAAGGAGATTCTAGATATAGGTATCTTTGAATACTTACAATTGTATACATAATTACTTACTTAATTGCGTACTTAATTGTATGTACGTGAGTATTCTATGGTAGGTAGGTATATGTAAATAGTTAAATAACCTTATAAGTTACTACAATACCTACTTTGTCACTGTACCCGTATTTGTCGGAGTGAGATCCGTATCCCTACCTAACCTATACAAAAGAATTAGTTTATGAATTATGATATTAGGTAGTCCACGAGACTGTAATATCAATTACCTACTAATTATTTTGTGTGTTCTTAATTACGAGTAGGCTAGGTCAGACATACGGAGACTTAACTTTGATGAATTAATGTAAAAACACACTAAAAAGTATTAATTGATGTTTCTTTGCGACAATTAGATTTAAGTAAGCCAAGTATTTCGCTTACCGACCGTGATGCATACAATGTTTTTCATCACACTTGCGAGCAAAACAATTAGTTTTAAGACAAAATATATTTTTAAGAATAGTGAAATTCCCTAGGGAACTCCCGCGATGCATGCAAGTAATGGCGCGCTTAGAAAGCAAGTGTGATGAAAAATGAAATATCTTACCAGGATAGGTAGGTAGTAGGTATCTATCTATAGGTACTGCCTAGTTAGGTTGCAATAAAAACTTGGTCATTCGTTTCGTCGTGAGAAACGTTGAGTCGTTTACCCACTTACCTGATTATGTAAATAAGTACAGAACACGAATGTACCTACCTACCTACTTTACATATATAAACAATGGATGGGCTAACTACATTTTGTATGGAACCTACTTCAGGAAGTCATCACTTCGTGAGAAACAGGTAAGCTGTGATAGTATTTGAAGATGTAAATGTCAATTATATTGTTCCAGGCTTTAATAATATCCTGACCGATTTTCTTTGTGTTAGCAAGTTAAGACAGTGTAATTCAGTAACAAATAATGCTGAACGGATTTTGGATCTGGTTTTGTCTACCATGTCGCTTACAGTAAAGAAAAATACTTATCCACTGACCAATGTCGACTCATTTCACCCACCTCTTGATATTTTTGTTAGTTTTGATGTCGATGCTCGACTATTATATAATCAATCAAACCTCAGACCGAATTTTTACAAGGCACGTTATGAACTTATAAGGGAAGAGTTGCGTGGATATAATTGGGATGAATTATTTTCAGGAGTTACAGGGGTAAATGACATGGTGGCAATTTTTAAGTGCATTATTGAGAAAATTGTAAAAAAACATGTTCCTTTAGTGAAATCTAATAATAACAGTTATCCTCCATGGTTTGATAAGGTACTGAGAAAGAATCTAAATTTAAAAAATAAAATTAGGTTACGATATAAAAAATATAAAAACCCACGCGACGCTATCGAATTGCAATTAATAAGTAATAGGTGTGATAAAATGGCGAAGTGTCGCTATAATGAGTATGTTGAAAGGATTGAAAATGAACTGACATCTAATCCTAAACTATTCTGGACACATATTAAAACTAAAAGAGGAGGGTCAGGGGTATATCCGGCATCGTTAACTGATGGATCAAATGTAACATCAAATGCTACGGATATTTGTGATATGTTCGCAACTTACTTCTCTTCGGTATATGCTTCGCATAACAACTCTGGAAATGTCACTAACTCAAAGTCATTGCTATCTCTTAATAATAATAGTCTGTGTTTACTGTCTCCTAGAATCGAACAAGATACTTTACTCAATAAACTAAAGAAATTAGACACAAAGAAAGGCTCCGGCCCAGACGGTATTCCACCAATTTTTGTAGCTTCTTGTGCATCAGAACTGGTCTACCCTTTGTGGTTGATATTCAACAAATCTTTAGCGTCTGGCATATTTCCTGAGGAGTGGAAAGTGGCTAAGGTGGTTCCTGTTTTTAAGGCAGACAATAATAGCGTAGTATCTAACTATAGGCCAATTTCCATATTACCAACTATGGCAAAGATCTTTGAATCACTTGTTTACCCATACATTGAAAGCCATTTTAGGCGTTACGTCACCGAATGCCAACATGGATTTGTCAGGTCAAGATCTACCTGTACCAATCTAGTTTCTTTCACAGAGTTCTTGGTAAATGCTATGGATTCTGGCACACAGACGGATGTAATATACACAGATTTCAGCAAAGCATTCGATAAAGTTCCCCACTCAACTTTAGTTTATAAACTGTCTGTGTATGGTATATCCGGATCTCTACTAGATTGGCTTCGATCGTACGTCACTGATAGAAAATTTTATGTGGTGGTTAATGGCTATCGCTCTACTTGTCATACAATAACGTCAGGAGTTCCGCAAGGCTCACATTTGGGTCCCTTGTTATTTAATATATTTATAAACGATATTATAGATTGTTTTGAAAATTCACGGGTATACATGTTTGCTGATGACCTCAAATTTGCTCGAGCCATTTCCTCAAGTACGGATGTCACCTTGCTTCAAGAGGACGTCAACAGACTAAGTAACTGGTGCCGGCTAAATCTTATGGACTTAAACCTCAAAAAATGTGTTCACATGAAATTCACCCGAAAACAGAAGGTTGTACCATCCATCTATTACATTAACACGCACAAGCTTGATGAAGTCTATAGTATTCGCGATCTAGGGGTTTTATTTGATAATAAACTTACTTTTATACCACACATTGAAAATATCGTCAAAAGGGCATCGAAAATGTTAGGTTTCGTGATAAGAAACAGTAAGTCCTTCAAGCAAAGTAAAACAAAAAAAATGCTTTATAATAGTTTGGTACGAAGTATTTTAGAGTACTGCAGCGTAGTTTGGAGACCGCACTACGCTACACACTCGTTACGTCTGGAACGTTTACAAAAACGCTTTATTCAACATTTAGCTTTCCAGGGGCGGGTAATGTTCGTAGCTAGGAGAAGAACATCGTACAAGCGGAAACTGCAGTACTTTAAAATGGATTCTCTTCAAACACGTAGACTGACGCAGGATGCACTATTTTTACATAAAATTCTTCATTATAAAATAGACTGCTCGCATTTGTTGGGTCTCCTTAGATTTCGAGCCCCGCCAAGATTCCCCCGTAAACCTATAACACCATTTTGCCCACCCACTAGAAACTCAGTTTTAGGTAGAAACTCGCCAGTTAGTAGACTGTCCCAGCTTGCTAATGATTATAGTGATGTCATGGATGTACACTGTGACCCTCCTATAAAGATACGTGTAGCTATAAGAAAATCACCACTTACAATCTAGATTTATTTATGTTATGAAATAAATAGCTTGTATAGATTTGTAATATTAGGTTTAATTGTTTAAAAACTTCACAATCTGTTTGCATGTGGAGTGTACCTTTAAGTAAATGTTACACTACTGTTTAAATTATCGCATGCTACATTATTTTTTAAAGGTGTAAACATTTGTTGGTATACCAAATAAATAAAAAAAAAAAAAAAAAAAAAAAAGACTATGAGATGTTAAGTAGTCATCTGTATATTTTGAAATAATATAGAAATGGTGTTCCAAATTAGGTAGCAAGTCCGCATAGCGTTTGCTATACAGCTGGGTATTTGTCCGAGCGTTTCAACCGCTGTGACTTCAGTAAGTAGCTGGGCATTTCTCTGGTATCGCTGCCACCAGAGAAATGCCCAGCTACTTACTGCAAGAGCTTCATACAATTTATTTTATAAGAAAAATCGGCTGTGACAGACCGACACGACGAAACTATAACTAGGCTATAACTATTTTTAGGGTTCCACAGCCAAAACGGCAAAAACAGAACTCTAAAAATAGTCTTAGCCCAGTTTCACCAGTAAGGAAACACCTGTAAATACCAATAAGTACAAATAAATTATTTTTAATTTGACCTTTTTAACTGTCGGACACCTGCGTCGCTGAATAGCGTGTAATTGCATATTTAAAACCGCTAACAACGTAGGTACATCTATAATTCTACATAGTATGTTGTATCTTATACTTAACAAGTGAGTAGGTATAATCTCGAAAATATCATTTACATATACCTATCATTGCCGTGTGGTGACGGCAGTAAGAATACATTTATCATCACCCCAACTTCTCCTGCGGGTGTCGTAAGAGTCGACTAAGGGATTAAAGTGTCACTGACCATTCTACAAGATTGATGATGGGCAAAAGCGTCATCATAGTGGACACATTACTGCGATCGCCAATCCGCTTGCCCAGCGTGGCGATTATGAGCATTTACCTCCTAATGCGTTTATACGCATAGTTAATAGGAGAGGCCTATGTCCAGCAGCGGACTAACATAGTCTGATGAATGGTGATGGTATTGAAGATGTGATCTATCTATACAAATCGGTTATCTTAGTTTGGTTACGCGTAAAATACGTTTTTATGGTTTCCCAATTATGTAAATTGTATTTTAAAATCTAATAAAAAGAAAATAAAATAAAATAAATAGAAATATTTTAAAACTTAGCATAAATGTAAACAAATACCTCCACGATCAAATAGCTGTAGGTACCTATTCCAGTCAGGTCGTTTGTTTTAATGATATTCTTGTTATATTTGAGGAATGTTTTGAATGTTATGAGGTACAAAACCTCGCATTATGTGTCGACAAGTTGATGAAATAACATTTTTAACTCGACGTCATGTTATTGTAATTGTATCCTAGAATATTGTATTACATTAATAATCCCACACAATATATTCTTTTCTCAATAGATTTTTTAAATAAAAGCATTTGATCTCGGGTCTAGGAATAAGGTTTAATTATTTAATTACATAATTCAGAACATTGGAAGTTCTCTCTACATAGTTGAAAAGACGCCCTTGCACTATATCCTTAACCTTACTGCTAATAGGTCTCGTGCTTTATAACAATGTGGGTGATTAGACTGATTAGATACGTTTCTAACACTGTCACGCATCATTTAACAAATTGTGGTACGGGTACCTATACGGTATATATTTTGAACATGCAATAGATATACCTATACCTATTGCATGTTCAAAATATCTTGTATTGTTGTAACACTTCGTTAGCGGTTCTTATTCAACGATACCGCACACTATAAGATTAGGATTTTAGTAAAATAAGAACATCCCCAATTTACCCGATTTTTTTGTATATTTTCTTCCACTTGGTCGGCGTGATTAATATGTATACCTATTTATACCAAATTGCAAATTTCTACTTAACTATAGAGGTTCCTAGTTTACTACAGAACCCTAAAAAAATGTCCCAAGTCTAGTTGGGAGGCGGAGATACAGTGCCCAGACCAAATGGTTGGTATGGTATTTTTATGAAGTCAGACTCAAATTCGGTACTTATCAGGTGGCATCCTATGATTGATTACGTGATTGTTGCTTGATACGTGTGATGATTGTTTCGTGTATGGTAAACCACAACTGCGTTCATAAACATCGCATTATACAGTAAAAAGTATAATTCTACGCAGAAGTCTAGCATTATATTCCAAACGATTAATATCTGGGAGCACCGAGCCCACAAATCTCCATTTATGTCGGTAACCGGGGTCTAGATAGAATCAACATGCAGCGTCAAAGCAAAAAAGAACTAACCCTTTTCGTAAATAAAAGGCAAGAAGCAACGATAAAAATATACGTTGTGTTATTTAAATTGTTCAAAGTAATATAAAGAACAAATTCCCGTGGCCTCGAAGTTTTTCTTTACTCACTTGTGATAGTTAAGATATCGCTTATTGCCTTCAACAACTCTAGCAAGAATTCTTATAGCCATAACGGTAATTTTGTCGCAGTATTCAAATAGGTTTTACAGTGTAGTCTAAAAGCAAAAACACATAACAAGACTAGATAATAGCTTATTGAATATCAGGAAGAATGTGAATACTTAACTTGGAAATTGTTGGTCAGTAACTCGACTAGTATTTATGCTATTATGATGAAGATGAACAAAGATGTGAATGCGTGATTTGATGAGCCACAGAAATCGTATTGTTGTTATTCATTAAATAAATATAATTTGAAGTTTCCAATAAGTCACATAATTTCTAACCAAGAATTTCCCAAGTCTTACGACAAATACTAATCTGAGGTAAGTAAACTAAGTAAGTGAGCTAGTATTTACACTCCAACCAATTCAGCTTAAATTATACTTAAACAGTAAGCAACATGTTATTTACGAGATAAGTCTATTCACTGCAAAATACTTAAAGGAAAGGGATTGACATTAAAAGGCCAACTGCGATTGATAGAATTTGAATTCTGAATTAGAGTGATCATGTGTTGTTGCAATCGCTTTGTTAGATCTGAGGCCTAAACTGTTAAACGGCTCGAACCTGTTAAGGAATGCAGCTAAGGCCGAATGTAACAGCCTTTGTAAGTAGGACGAGGGGCTTAATTTATCCAATGTGACAGCTTTGCGAATTTTGCACGGCCTTGGTACATATAATATAGTATCCGGAATTCAGTTTACGCCCTTTTGTTATTTTAGTTATTCTTCGTTATAATATATGTTTTCAAGTAAAATTGGCACTGCGAGCTGCTGCATAATCGAGTTCGATAACGACAACGCTTAAAATATCTCGTATAAAAAACGTAACAGAAAAAAATTGTCATGGTAAATTCTGGCGCTATAGGAATACGATTACCATATATTCCATCCTATCTATGTTAAGCGTCATGTTTTCAAGCAAAATGTGTTTTTATATGTTTGTTGTTTGCAGTGTGCAAGTGGATGTGTATCTAAAGATTATTTTAGACTCTGAATATTAGCAAAATAAAACGCAGCTGGTCAAGCATGAGAAAGTACCTTTTAGGAAAAATTTGTACGAATATAGAAAGATTTCCAGGTAAGATTCTACGTCTTGAAAGTGGAATGAAAGTAATTATAAATACTAAGTAGTTATAAATTATTCCAGGTAGTTTCTAATACCCAAATGAAATGTAGTATAACGTTAAAAAATTGTGAAATTCAGCAATCAGGAAATATAGGCGATTTCTATCGGTTTACTTCAGGTACTACTCGTAAGTGAAACATTGTTAACCGACTTCAAAAAAAGGAGGTTCTCAATTCAACTGATTTTTTATTATCAATTTAATTAACATTTTAACCTAAATACTCGTGCTCATCGATTCCTATTTATTTAATATTGCCTTACCTATGATCCACATTAAGGATAGTAAAACAATATCATAGAGAAAGTATGCATTGTACAGCTGCACAAACAAGACTGAAATACTTCTATAAGATACACCTACCTAATCTGGAGCGAATTGATCAATACAATTAGTTTCTTACTGAAATTCCAATAGATAGCTACTTCAATTGTAATGGATCCGTGTTCTTATCTTTAGTTCTGGATTCGTTGACCTAAGAGACTTAGTTATCAGTTTCATTAGTCTTTTGAATCAGAAAAAAAAAATAGAAAATACGTTGAAGCTTGGGTTTCGTAATATTTGAACAACAAATAAACGTTGCTCGTCCGTTGTTCTTCTAGTACAAAAATATCAAAAAGTTGTTTTATGATTCTTAGGTACACTTACATAATATCTCGGATTAGGGGTTAAACCGTTAGAAGCGTCAATAAAATAAGTAAAAAAAGTTTTAAGTTAAACGGTTTTTATTGCACCAAAAACTAGAAAATAAAAATTTGTTATAACTAACCGTAGATGCAACTTTCTGTAGATTACTCACGTGAAACTATTATCACTGTAGTTTTCCCAAGTCGGATGCTGAAAGTCACGTTTAGCCTCTATGTCAGTGGATTAAGCGTTTCCTAATCGGAAACTTTTACCAAACTGAAATAAAAACGTGGGGCGTTCGCAATTGTGATTAAATCACTATAATTATTTAAGAACACACATATAAGTCAAGACAGCAATAGTGTAATAAGTTTTGTTCTGGCCTTGATAAAAGCTATTTACCTCTGTGGAAGTGATGGAACAGATGGATGATTAATTGCAAAATTAAAGCTACAATTACATATTTTGAACTTGTGTGTTTCTTTCTTCATAATAACGCCCCACGTTTTTATTTTAGTTTAGTAAAAGTTTCCGATTAGGTAACGCTTAATCCACTGACATAGAGGCTAAACGTGGCTTTCAGCATCCGACTTGGGAAAACTACAGTGATAATAGTTTCACGTGAGTAATCTACAGAAAGTTGCATCTACGGTTAGTTATAACAAATTTTTATTTTCTAGTTTTTGGTGCAATAAAAACCGTTTAACTTAAAACTTTTTTTACTTATTTTATTTTCAAGTTTTTAGTGCAATTGCTAAGTTCATTTCCGATACTATACCGATGTTGTTTGTAATATGTAATACAATTATGCATGCTAAGTTGGTAGCGTTTATACTCTCGCGCTTTCATCACGAATCACGACACATAATATATGTAAACGTACCGTACCTAATGAACATTATTTTATGTGTAACGGGAGGCGAATCCCTGCTGAATAGATATTTTTAGAAATCCGACACCATTTTTTTAAATTTAATATCTCGATTGACAAATAAAAACCAAAGGCTCGGCGTGGTTAATGTAAGATTGAATGCCCGAAGTATCTCAAATGGACGTGTTATTCATACAATAAGTACCTTAGATATTTTAAAGACAAACGGGTCTTAATCGCGTAAACTTACGTTTAATTAATTATATCCTGACGTTTCGGGCATGACGTTACACCCGTGGTCGCAGGCAGACTGGCGAGAGAATGTATCAACACCTTCGAGCTGCGCGGGTTTTTCGAACTACCCGCATTTGATCTTGATTATTCACTTCTAGGCTAGGGCCGCAGGCCCGACCTTTGCGAACCACTCACGCTGTCACTCTATCAGCTGGAGGGCCGCAGGCCCGACGGCTCGCCCTACGCGAACCACTCACGCTGTCACTCTATCAGGTGGAGGGCCGCAGGCCCGACGGCTCGCCCTACGCGAACCACTCACGCTGTCACTCTATCAGCTGGAGGGCCGCAGGCCCGACGGCTCGCCCTACGTGAACCACTCACGCTGTCACTCTATCAGCTGGAGGGCGCTGGCCCGACGGCCCGCCCTTCGCGAACCACTCATGCTGTCACTCTGTCAGCTGGAGGGCCCAGGCCCGATGGCTCGCCCTACGCGAACCACTCACACTGTCACTCTATCAGCTGGAGGGCCACAGGCCCGACGGCTCGCCCTTCGCGATTCACTCACGCTGTCACTCTATCAGCTGGAGGGCCTTAGGCCCGACGGCTCTCCCTACACGATCCACTCACGCTGTCACTCTATCAGATGGAGGGCCGCAGGCCCGACGGCTCGCCCTACGCGATTCACTTATGCTGTCACTCTATCAGCTGGAGGGCCGTAGGCCCGACGGATCGCCCTACGCGAACCACTCACGTTGTCATTCTATTAGCTGGAGGGCCGCAGGCGCGACGGCTCGCCCTACGCGATCCACTCACGCTGTCAGTCTATCAGCCGCCGGAGGGACGCAAGCGCGACGGCTCGCCCTACGCGAATCTTTCACGCTGTCACCCTATGAGTCTATCAGCAGGAGGGCCGCAGCAATGACATGCGGTACTAAACCGTGGTCGCTTACAATGGGCCTCATAAGAAGGCTCAAAGTCACCCTATGTATGCTAAGAGTCTCTCTGCGAGATCGGATTACAAATGAGACCATCCGCAGCAGAACCAAAGTAACCGATATAGCTCTTCGAATCGCTAAACTGAAGTGGATTGCGTGGAACCGATGGCCGTTGGGGCGGTAAGGTTCTCGAGTGGCGGTCACGTACCGAAAGGCGCAGCGTGGGTAGGCCCCCCACAAGGTGGACTCGTGACCTGGTGAAGGTCGCTGGATGCGGGTGGCACAGGGCCGGTCCTTTTGGCAATCTTTGGGGGGGCCTATATTCACCAGTGAACGTCTTTCGTGTGATATGTTTCTACCAAACATCTAAAGCAGTACTGCAAAATCTACATATCGCTAAACCTAGCGGTTACGGTTGTGGCAGGCAGTAACACTGGAGTATCAGATGTGAGGAGTTGGATGTTAGTATTAAATTCGCATGTTTCTACTTAAATAATATCTAAAGAACTTCTTTAAAATCAAGATATCGATAAAATATAAACATTGCGGTTATTGTAGACAGTACTGCAGCATCAGGAGTGAGGAGTTGGAAGTCAAGATGTGGCTGTTAGTATTTGATTATGCCAAACATGCTATACTTTCATTTTCACGTGTCTAACACTCTCGGTTAAGGTAAGCAGTACGTCTGCAGCATCAGGCTTTGAGGATACAAGGATACAAATATTATAATATTGCATTGTCATGGGGACTTGATAAGAGTTCCAAATTTTATTGATTTCGGTGCAGTAGAAGTGGTCGAAAAATCGGTCACAAGATTTGAAGCATCGACGACAGTTGATACGCGGTGAAGTTAATAAAAACCGTTTAAAAATGCTTAGACCTAACTAGGAAACCTGTGTTATTTGGTTAACTCTAGATTGTGCAAGTGGGGCTTATATATTTCGTATTTTTGGTCAAACTTTTGTAGCTGTTAGGCCATTTCGTCTCGCCGTTAAACGTAGCGTAGTTCGGATTGGACCAATGACCGCTAAAATGTAAAATGTTTTTTTTGTTTATGTACAGGGACTTCTGTAGCTACACGAGTATATGGAAATTGTCACCCAAACAGAGAGGGTTAGGTGCGCAGAAGGTATTTGGTATGCATCAGTAACTTATGGTGGTAGCGCTGCACAAAAAGTGCAATTTCTTGTGAGATACTTATCTCAAGCAAATGTCAACCATTTGTCATGTCTCTGTAGCCAAGTGGCAAACTTTACAAAGCATAAATTACCATGAAGTGAAGTAATATGAACATAAGTTCATGAGCAGAGACTAATGGTTTATGTTTGGGAATTAAACAGCACGACCTAACTCCCGAGTTCGATTGTACTCGATTTATCAATCTTATGTTCATTGAACATGCCATGGTTGCCAGGAGAGACTGAGATACCCTAAAGGTACATTCAGACCAAACAAGCATTCGCTATTCTAACCCCCTACTCTAAGAAATTCGATCGTTACACAAAACGTGATTCGTTGATTTGGTAGAGTGGGGGATAGAATAGCGAATGCTCGTTTGGTCTGAATGCACCTAAACTGACGAGGTCGACAATGTTCTTAACAAATATGTTTGTTTTGATATTTAAGTTTATGACGCAATTCTTAGGCTTTCAGAGAAATGTGCGTAGGTAGCTAAAGGTGCGGTTAAACTAAAAGAGCATTCGCTGTTCTAACCTCCCACTCTACGAAATTCGATCGGTACACAAAACGTGATTGGTTGATTTCTTAGAACGGGCGCTAGAACAGCGAATGCTCTTTCGGTCTGCACGCACCTTAAGGCAAGACAAGAATGTTAATCTTTCGAATGAAACGATACAGGTAAAATTAATTAATTCATTCATTCATTCAATTATTTTTAATAAAACATACTTTTACAAGTCCGGTAGGTACTCAGGTACATAATAATTGAATAATATTAAGACTATGGTCTCATAACAGTTAAATATCTCAATACTCACATTTTCGACGAAATTTAACTTAAATGCGGACATTAATGGGTTCGAGAAACTGTTAGGTACTTACTGTAAAAATATAATTTTAAACGAAGTGGCTCTGCTGTTGTTTCAAGCCAATCGAAGAATAAAAATTACAGTTTAATTGCAATGTGAAAAGCTAACGGTGCAGTGTCACCGATACTACCTCTGCGTGCCTTTAAAGACCATGTAATGCGGTTGACGTAATCGTGTTTACTACATACAAACAATGGCCTGACTTGTAGTTAGCTAAATTATTTTCGACTTATAGGGTCATAATATAAATATTTCTCGTAGGTGGCATGACCAACTTTACGACATTATGAAATGCGTATGGGTATGGCTGTTTAACTGAATAGAACGAACCGGTTTCTGTAATTTACTTTTTTATTGTACCCAATTTAATAGAAAAGTAAATTAAATGACTCGGTTTATTACTAAATACGTATTTACATGGTTTTAGTGACGAATATTCGAAACGATACGAAGAATTCAAAGTCAAAGTCAAATAATTCTTTATTCAAATTGGAATAGCAACAAACTCTTTTGAATCGTCTAGATATGAAAACTACTTCCGGTTCGAACCCTACACCGCTGACCCAAGAAGAACCGGTAAGAAACTTGGCGGGAATAATTTTTTCAAACAATGATGGTACATCTTACAACTAACATGCATTAAAAAAAAAACATAAAATTGATTTTAAACAAATTGAAATATAATAATAATAACAAGAGATGTAAAGTCTCTAAAAGTCACAACATTTATAAGTAATAATTTATAGAGAAGTAAGGAAATTAACAATTTACAGAAGGTACTAACTTCTACACTGCTACTATTACAAATTGTAATGTTTCTTCTCTTCACTATATTTAATATAAAGCTGGTAGTTATTTCACTTATAAGTGCAGTGATTGCAGTAATGGTAAATTAAAATTACCTAGGAAGTTAATTTAATTTCATAGAATCAGACGCAAAATTAGTTTTCTGCAGTCGAGAGAAGCTTCACGACTTGCTTTGTGTCGCACCTGGAAAATTAATGCCGGCATGACTATTACTATACCCAGCCATTACCTACCTTTACCTACCTTCTACCTACATAAAATTTACTAGCACTGGAAACCGTGAATTCGAATACCTACGTGTATTTAGAAACGTACCGTAAACATACTTGAATCATGATATAATTTTTAATGCAAATACAAAATTATTCACTGCCGGAAAAAACGTAGGTACATGCAGTGAAAATACTGTAAATAGTAATTAATAACCCTTTTCTTGGCAAAATTAAAACAAATCGTGCGTTCTAGCTTCCTCGCCCCTGCGTAGAGCAAAAAAATCTGTCTTAAAAAAATACATAAAGTGGCAGTTTATATTATTGTCATTTCAATTATTACGTGTGTAAATTGACTATTATACTGGATATTATATGTATTTGTATATCGGCTATATCGTATTCTTAGGCCAGTGATGTTATGTTACAACACGATACAGGTATATTGTTTCGCAAATAATCGTTAGTTAACAGTAACATCCATATTAAGTACTTGCACTTAAATACTTAGCAATGGTAACATAGATGTTTAATATTACTATTGCCACTATTGCTAGGTATTTAAGTGCAAAAAGCGCGTACAACCTTGTCTGTTTGTTGTATTAGTAGGTAGGTACAGTCCATTTCAAATACGAAGGCCCGATGCCACTCCAAACATTTGTCATTTAATTGGTCCACTACAATTTGGCACGTGTCATACACCGATGTATGCATAAAATATCAAGCCACAATAGTACATTACTACCGAGGCCGGGAAGTGACTGGTTGCCGGCCGAATATATGTAGACGGATAGTATTCGGACGGCAACCCGTCACTTCATGGCCGAGGTATGTACAGCGTGTGTATTTGATACGGGCGAATATTTTAGTGGCGATTACTATCGGACCTAGGGAACCTATTTACATAAATTTATTTTAGAAATTAAGGTATTTTTTTTTCATGCAAAATAATTGAGCCCGCAATGTATTGCATCCACTGGTAGCCACATTACTTAAAGTAGACATAAGTATCTAAACGTCATACGAGTCTCATGTCAGGTGGCCGGCATACATTGATGCTGGGTTGCACTTTAGAAAAATCATTACACCTAATCAACAACAAAATTTAACGAAATGGTTATCTTATACGACTCGTAGGATCAGATATTATAGGTGGATTAATTATTCGCCCGTATCAAATACCCACGCTGTATAATGCTTTTCTCAAACATGCAATGAAATGAAACAAAAAAATGTATCTTCTTTCTAAGAAATTATAAGTCAACTACATAACTAAGTCTTTGAAACGCAACAAAAGTCAAATACGACACCGACACCTCATTTTTTTTTAAGATTGACCTGTTTGAAAGTTGCAAATTTTTTATTTATAAAAGCGGTATTAGACGACGCGGTCGGTTGGGTCAAATTAATCGCATGCAGTGATCGGGACCGACGGATCGCGCCGTATAATACTGCTTTTTAAATATTATTTTGAGTAGTTATTATACATTTATTTTAAATTATATAATTTAAATACCTAATTATAACTGCAAAAATTTGCCAATCATTTTTTTTATACTAATATTACTTACAGATAATTATTGGCTAAAAGCCAAGATGCCAGGTCACAACCCTATGTCAAATGAAAATTAAAAAAGAGGTACTTGCCGGCCTAGGCCGGCAACGAGATACTTCCTGGCCACTTTTTTGGCACTTAACTACAACATTTCATTGCATGTTTGAGAAAAAGGATATTGCCAGGTATCTTTTGTTGTCACTGATCCTATTGTTGACGCCTAATGAATTTGTCAAGTGGAATCGGGCCTTCGTATTTGAAATGGACTTTACCTATTAGAATTCCTGTCTGCTCAATTCATAAATAATTTAAATAATTTGAACTCCACCCACCTTGAATGAAACAAATTGTTACAAACTAGGAATATTAAATCTCCATCAATTTAGTTCGAAGTAAACAGCCCCAGGTATTTCTTAAAGTGAGAATCAATCGTTATTCAATAGTGGCACGGGCACGGCGCAGTATGCCCAGACAAAAGCGAGATAGGTGTTGATAGATAGTTGTCGACCTTTACGCGCAGCGAGGACAAAAAGCGGAGTGAGGACGCACTTTTACTTGTCTGAAATGTCTAGCCACCTGCTTTGTTTCATGTGATTTTTTTGCATAATTGAACACATGGAATTTTTAATTTTTTGTTATGTTTATATAATTACAGGTCTACTAAAAAAGAAGTTACTGAATAACAATCAATATGTACAAAAGAAAGTTCAGTTGAGGAAAACAAAAAACAGACTTCCTAGAAATTGTATGATGCAATTATTTATAGATTTTGTAAAAAGGAAGTAGCTATGGTTAGCAGAAATTTAATTGACCGTCTTGGTAAGTTTATTTGACAAGAATTAAGTCTTTAAGTACATACGTTGCAGCTATGAACTGGTTTGATAATGGATAAAGAATTTAGCATCCGCTTTGTTCCAGCAGTGATTGTACGTCCTTGTTGTCAATCATTGTCTTTAGATTTTGATGTGTTATTGAAGCCTGACACGAGAATTTTAGGAACAAATCTAATGGATTATTGCTTGGAGTCCAATTAATCACAGAGTAGGTAGGTATTGTAACTGGCACGGTTCTCACATTTATGAAGGTAACTTATCAAACACACTATCATACTAGAAACTACTACTGCTGAATTGTTTTATTTTATAAAATTACATATCACTTTTATAAATGTAACGAACAACTTTTAAATGTAATTCATATGTATAAATCAGTACATTGTATGTACCTACATACACTCTATCTTGATACTTTTAGGATCAGATTGTAAGTGATAAGGTAACGTTAAGCGATACTTTCATCTTAATTTATCGTCAACAACACGTCCGATTTGCTTCGAACTGCATCTGGCAGTGTTCCTATAAAATGTGATAAGCTGTGTCATTTGTTTTCATTCACGTAATTTTGTTTCTGTCAGGCCGTGAGAAATAACTAAATAAAATGTGGGTATAATACTACGTAAGCATAATCAACCGAATGAGATAAGAAACCATATTTAATTATCACTGTATATTAATCGACTATTGGCACGTCGCCCACGTGCCTTATTTCTCTAAATCTATAGGTAAACTCGTAAGTATTCCAAAACAGATACCAGAATACATTTTGACACTTCGTTTGAGGTTGAGCTTTAAGCTTTAAGCAAAATGTGGAGTATGAAAAAAAAAAATGTATTTAACTTTCAATGAAATATTTTTTTTTTGTGACGTTGTTGAACTCTGTATTGTTTCTTTGGTACTTATATGATATCCAATATTTATAATAATACAAGAGAAGAATTAATTTATTGTCATTGACATACTCGTAATACAATGGTTGGTATAGTTCTCGCAACTGTAATGTAAATGTATTCAATAATAGTGTGTACGTTGTAATTGTAAACCATGACTGTATTTTTTCTTTATTTGTAGCAAATTCTATTATTTGGTCTATGCCAAGTCCTTAAGTTTTATGACGAAAATTTCGTAGTTTTTCATCACGGTGACGATTCATAAGTTCTTTCTTCGTACTAGGTTCCTGTTACCATTCCTTTCCCAAATAAGGTACACCTCAAATATAATAACTGGTAAATTCATAATCTTAACCTAAAGCAAGTAGGTAAATTATTATCTAGTTACTCGTATTGTGACATTAGTTTGTCTATTATGTTTGTTTTGTTTATTGTATTAGGATGAAATGGCTGTTCAAGTTACCGTTGACACAACAACTACTTGGGTTACCTAATGGTCTTAACATACCAAAGTAGGTACCTAATACAAAGTTTATGTAACAATAATACGAGTATTCTTGGTTATACGCGTGTTTTCATGTTTATGGATTACTGATTTTCTGGAGGCATTAGTGTATTGGGGTTCAAACTTTGGAACCAACCTATAAAATAACTATATTTGTATAGCCAAGAATATACCTAAATAATTGTTACATAACGTGAAGTTATTAGGCTACAATCATGTCATCTTTACAGAAGAATGTATCTACTCATAGTTCTATATGATGATCGTTTTGATTTACGTTATAATGGACAGGTTACTTGGGACATTCATAGAAGTTGCCTGGTAAATATTTCGGCTATTGTGAAATTGAAAAAAGTCTTTTTTTTTCGTTTTCATACATAATAAATGAAATGGTAAGCGTTAACCTTAAGAATAACATAAAAGTTGATCTCAGGTGATTGACGGCACATATCAAAATACGTAACATTAAGCTGTAATATAGGTTGCAAATACACGACAAGTGTTCAGTCACTTAATTATTTTAAAAATAACAATAACAGTAAGAGTTAAGATACCAACTAGTTTCTTAGAGAAATCAATTTATACTTTATTATAAATTTAACGCAAATAAAAAAACAGCCTGTATGCAGCTGTTACCACAGCTTCAGTTGCAAAAGAACGAAAGTAACTGTCACTTAAAATCATTAAAAAACAAATGGCACCATTGAAACGTGATACAACGTCGTACATCTCAGTTCTGCTTAAATAGGACTGTATCGAGCTATCCCTCTTCGATTCCATCTTAACGTCGCTCGTATCTCGATTAGTACATCAACCTGTCTTATGTTTTTCTAAATGCACTTCGTCTGGTTTTATAGCACAGGAACACAACTGTAGGTTCTGTAGGTTCTATAAAAACTGGATGTTCACTAGTAACAGTTTATTTAAATCATGGTGATACGAAGTTCGCGGCTCTTTAATCATTATGAAATTAAAAAAAAAAATAATAATAATAATACATCAACAGCTTGCACTAATCACCATTTAGCCCAAAACTAAGACATTCTTAGTTTTAGTGGTAACCATCTTCTAGGTGACGAAGTATGAACTTCTAAATCTAGATAGCTTATGAATGCCTGCGACGCCAGGTTTAACGCTTAAGTCCGTAAAAAAATAAAGAAACTTTTTAGTTTTTAAAATGCGTTTTGTTGCCGATGTGGTGGAAACTTACGAAAAATTCATGTTTCTGTTTCAATGTATGTTTCATATTACTGTTACTTCTAATATACAGGGTGTTTTTTTTTCGACCGTTCAAATTCTACGTAGTGAATGTGTAGGTCACACTCACCAACTTTTACTATGGGGACAAAGTCGAAATCGCGAAAAAAAAATCAGCTGTTTCATACAAATTGGCGGCATTACGCCGGCCGAAATGTATGAAACAGCTGATTTTTTTTTCGCGATTTCGACTTTGTCCCCATAGTAAAAGTTGGTCAGTATGACCTACACATTTAATAGAAATTAAGTAAATAAGATGCCGAAGGAAAAACCGTACTATCCAAAAAGCCATTTATATTCAGAGTGTTTTGACAAATCAACAAAAAATCATTCTATAAAAAATATTCAAATATATGTCATAATGTCACAGTAGGCCGCACAGAGTAAACACCAATGAGTTCGTAACATCCTCCCACCTTTGGGACGGAGACCCAAACATCTTCATTATCACACAATTTCTTCTGACTGTACTTCGAGTGGGTACAGACGCTGACAAGGTCGTGTGTACTCGCCGTCAGCTGTGCGTACTCTCGCTACTCTCACGTAGCCATCTGTGCCATCAAAGGTTTCTACAATCCTCCCTAAAGGCCACTTTATACGTTTAGCGTCACTTTCCAACAATACTACATCACCTACCCTTAACTTAGAGTCCCTCTCCTTGCCCCTCTGTATAAGCATTCCCAAATACTCATTCCTGAACCGTTCCCTTAAATCTTCCCTTAACTTATGCAGATACCTAAGTCGCCTGTTCAAAGAGTCATGATCCAGTTGATCCAGGTCTGGAGTTTCGCTTGACGGAAGGCTCTGTGTGAAGCAAGCAGGTGTTATAGGCTTCAATTTATCAGCATTGTCAGCGACGTAAGTCAAAGGTCTTGAATTAATGAGTGCTTCGCAGTCATGGAGTAGGGTCAGCAATTCTTCATAACTCACAGTCTTTTGACCCAAATTCCTTCTTAGAAGTTCCTTTACTGAACGAATCAAGCGCTCCCACCAACCTCCCCACCATGGTGCTGAAGGAGGGCTGAACTTCCATTTAATGCTTCGCACACTTGAGTAAGTCGCAATTTCTTGCCAGTCCAGAGTCTTTAGTAAATTATCAGTACCGTGAAAGTTGGTCCCGTTATCCGTGTAAATGGTATTGACTCTTCCACGTCTTGCTATAAATCTCCGTAAGGCCATAAGAAATGCTTCTGTACTCAAAGATTTAGTCAGTTCAAGATGCACTGCACGATAAACTGCACACGTGAATAGGATTATCCATACCTTCCCTCCCGACCGCAGAAAAAGTGGACCGGCTAAATCTATTCCTGTGATTTCAAAGGCAGCCGCCGGTTTTATTCTGTCGCGAGGTAAAGGTGGTAATGGTGCGTCAGCATGCTTCACTAACAAGCGTTTGCAGGGTATACATTTTGAAATAGTTGAACTCACGAGTCTTCGGACACCTGTGATCCAATATTTCTCCCTGAGAGCTGCTAAAAGTATCCCAGGACCGGAATGATGTAAGAGCCGATGTTTCGTAGCTACTAATCTTTTAATTATCAGATGCTTCCCCGGTAGGTAAATTGGACAGACAAAGTCGGCGGGCTCATCGCTATGAAGTAGTTTAGTGCGAATCCTTAATAAGCCTTCTTCATCCTTGATCAGCTTCAAATCTTTCTGTCGCCGTTGGGTTGTATCTGTTACCATTTCAGTCTGTATCAGCTTCAAGAGTTTATTTTCTGCATCCTGAAATTCTTCACATGTAAGTTCTCCTCTTTGTTTATTATTTGCATTCCTGCAGTTGTACGAGAATCGCAATATCCACGCAACCATCCTCACTATCTTAGTGTACTTAGAAAAGTAAGTTAATGTGGACAGAAACGTACTTATGTCTGTAACATTGTTAGCGAGCAACACTTTTTTTCTTTCCTTGTTAACTTCTTGCTCGTCGGCGGATTCAACGGTGAACTGTGATATTGGCCAATCACATTCCCTCGCCTTAAGCCATGCAGGTCCCTCCCACCATTTACTCTTCAACAGTTTCTTCGCATTGCAACCTCTGGATGGTAAGTCGGCGGGATTCATTAGGCCCGGTAGATGGCGCCAATCTTCGACGTTAGTATTTTGTCTAATTTCCTTAACTCTATTCTTGACAAAAATGTTCCAATCTCCTTCAGTTGTTATCCATGTAAAGGCTACACTTGCATCAGTCCAGAAGAAACAACGGCAGTGTGACAGATCCAACGCTTCCTTGACTTGCACATATAACCGTGTCGCAATCAATGCTGCCATAAGTTCTAAGCGTGGAATGCTGACCTCCCGAACTGGTGCGACGCGTGACTTCGCTTGGACCAGCTGTACAGTGACTTCACCATCAAAATCACTTCGAAGAAAGATAGCCGTTGCGAATGACACCTTACTCGCATCACTGAAAATATGAAGACTGTTATTACATTTGTTTATTGCCATAGAGGTAAATCGACGTGGAATACGGCACTCATTAAGTAAGTGAATATATTTAGCCCATTCCAAATATTCCTTTTGCAAGTCAGCTGGCAGCTCACTGTCCCAACTTAACTGTAAATTCCAAGTCTTTTGTATGATAAGCTTAGGCACAAGTGTCACTGGGCATGCCAACCCGACTGGATCGAAAATCTTTTGGGTTATTGAAAGTAAATTTCTCTTTGTGACGTTTTCTTTCCTAGCAATGTCATGTGCAAAGTTGACGTTACAATAAAGTTGGTCCATTTTGACGTCCCACATAAGGCCTAGTACAGACAAATTATCTTCGTGTGAAGTGGTCTGTTTACATTTTGCCATCGGAGTAGTAACCCATCCTCGTAAGTCAAATTTCGCTTCAGACATGACCTTTTTTGACTCTTCTATGAAAGTCTTCGCCTCTTCTTCAGATTCTAGACTAGTAACGCAATTATCGACATAGAAGGAATCCTTTAGTCGTTTAGCTGTTTCGTTATATTCTTCGGTGTATTTATCTAGATGGTAATTTATAGTCGCACCCAAAAGAAACGGACTCGGAGCTAAACCGAAAACGACACGACAATGACGATAGCGTATTAACTGCTTCCTCTCATTATCCTTCCACCACAAGAAGGTCAGATAGTCTCTGTCTTTTTCCCTCAAAGATATCTGAAGAAAAGCCTTTTTGATGTCGGACGTTATCCCAATCGCATGTTTTCTAAATTTTATAAGTAGGTTCGGTATCAGCTCTAGACAACTTATACCCTTTTCTAAGAACGAGTTCAGGGAGTTCCCGTTGTGATCACGGGCTGACGCGTCAAAAACAGGTCGAACTCTTGTAGTCAAGCTGGAGTTTTTTATGACAGCATGATGACATAAATAGTGTTTTGGCCTTGAACTGTCATTAACTTCTTCGATTACACCCTCCTTTAGCCAATCCTCGAACACATGACTATAGTTATCAAACTCGTTCAGTTTCAATAACCTTTGTGTCGTAGATATCAACCTTTTTTCTGCTAAATCTTTGTTATCAAGGAGCTCTACATGATGTGGTTTCCACGGCAAATCCACTTCGTATCGTCCTTCATCATTAATCTTGATCGAATTTCTGAACTGGTCCATTATGAGAGTGTCTGTCTTCGCCTTATTTGCAACTTCCATGGGATCTCTTATTCCTAGAGTTTCTAAGTCCCAAAGCTCCGATAGTTGTAAATTAACCGACACTACATTGGTTACAACACTACATGCGTTTGTGATGGGGCCTTGAAGCGTCCATCCCAATTTGGTCTTCACTGCCACAAGGTTAGTGTTTAGTTGTAGGAAACATCCAGTGAGCAACGATCCTGAGTAGTCCGCGCCTATCAGCAACCCGATGTCAGGTGTGGCGGCATCGCCGACGTCGTTCAGCGAGATACTATGTTTCTCCAACTCTTTGAAGATCTCATGGTTTACATTTAATCGAGGCACGTGCCCGCAGATCGTGGATTTGTCCAACGCAGTCATTTTACATTGAAACTTTTTGTCTAAGCTTGCTAAATTAAATTCGTAGGTATGAAATGATTCTTTTTTAGTTTCAATCCCGCCAAACAGACAATGTGACATAGTTTCATTTGTAACCGGCTTTAAATCCAAATCCTGTATTATATCGCGGCGTATATAAGTCCTCTGCGCACCCGAATCAATAAAGCATCGTACCTGTTTACACCTTTTATCACTCGAAATATTAACCATAAATGTTTGCAACAGTGTGGTACTAGCCTTATTTTGAGTTAAGTTATTATTTAATTTTGACGTTCCGACTTCAACATTTTTGTCATTTTCATTTCGAATTGACGTTCTAATGTCAGGGCACATTAATACTGAATGACGCTTGGAACAGAAAAGGCATTTCGAGAAATTTTTGCATCTTTTAGAATTATGTCCAGTTTTCAAACAAATATAGCATGCTCCTTTTTTGTTTAGCGCATCCTTTTTAGCTTCGTATGACATCTTGTTAGCTTTATAACACTCGAAACTGCTATGCGATGCCTTGTCACACCAAACGCAACAAATCTTCTTACCTGCGACTTCCGTTGACACTAAGCATGCTGCAGTGGGCTGTGTAGGAACACTAGGCAACCTGTCACCCGATGCTATCCCGCTGCGCGCGAGCTGGATCCTCTCTTCCGACTCGACTTCACGTTTCAGGAACTGCATAAGCCGGTTCAGATGGTCGTCGCTCTTCTCCTCGAGTACGTGGGATCTCTGCCATGCTCGTAGTACAGATTCGGGCAAGGCGGACTCAACTAAAGGGAAAAGTAAAGCAGCGTATTTATCTATAGTGACACCTAAACTTTGCAGTGCTTGCAATTGCGTATTTAATTTGTCGTATAAGTGGCCTAAATTATGGGAAGTGTTACCTTTTGCTTGCGCTAGTACAAGATTAAGCAGCTCACGCACATAAATGTCGATCAACATTTCATCTCGTGCAAACCTGGACTTCAGTTGTTCGACAGCTTTCTTATAGTTAGCGCCCGACGGCGGAAAGCTCTCGACGATTTCTCGCGCTGGAGTATCTGGAACAGTGCACTGGTATAAATACTGAAACTTATCTCCGTCGTCAATTGTTTCGTCGCTGTCGATTTTCTGAAATTGACACCAAAATCCGATCCAATTCTTCGTATTGCCATCAAACTTCCTCAATTCAAATTTTGGTAGTCGGAAACGTCTCGAATGGCATGCTGTACTGCATGTAGACTTCTCACAGCACTGGTGAGATTTTCGTGTGTTATTCGACTCATCGCTGCCGCTTGATTTTCGAGACCTCTTTATGCGTTCGTTCTTCCGGGAAATGTTTTCGTACTTCACTTTAACACCTTCCCAGTCACTTTGATACTTATCGCTGGTCATACAATCTTCGAAAATTTCATCTTCAGTCACATCGTCCGATTTTAGCCATTGTTCTTTTATACGTTGATCCACGTTGAACAAGGAGTCGGCCCGAAGCTGGAGTTTGTTGAAGGCCGCGGTGATCTCGTCGATATTTGACTCTAAATTTGCTTCAAATTCATTTTTAGCGGTAGTAAAAAGCCTCCTCGCTATGCTTCTTTCTTTACGTAAAGTTTCCATATTATTTAACGGTCGCCAGATAATAGAAATTAAGTAAATAAGATGCCGAAGGAAAAACCGTACTATCCAAAAAGCCATTTATATTCAGAGTGTTTTGACAAATCAACAAAAAATCATTCTATAAAAAATATTCAAATATATGTCATAATGTCACAGTAGGCCGCACAGAGTAAACACCAATGAGTTCGTAACAACATTCACTACGTAGAATTTGAATGGTCGAAAAAAAAACACCCTGTATAGAAACATCACACAAAATACTGTACCTTACGATCCTTATCGGAAGTTAACAGAATTTAATAGTAATGATTACGTAAGCTCGTAAAAATATTTTTGTAATAATTTACTGCATATCTTATAATACTAATATGAGTATTATTAAGACTGTAATAAGAACTCTCTTTCTCGTCTTTTTAATTAAGCATTGGTTTAAATACAATAAACATATCGTATGTAGATTTCAAGTTTCTCAATTCTTATATGTAATTTCCTAGCTCGTTCGGTGGGAACGGTGTAGGAGAGGCCTTCTAAGTAGCTTAATTAATGTGTGGCCATCAGTAACAGGTAAGGCCCTTTCCTGTTCCCATCCCAGTCACATTATTGTTCGTATGTTCGTCTTGGTTTCTGCCACTTATTACCACAAAATGGTACTGTAAGTAATACATAGTATGTAATTTGCTGCTGTAACTTTTCTTTTATTTAATTTGCGATTTTCTAGGGCTGATTTCAAAGAGAGTTTTCAGATATTTACAGGGTAGGTAGAATCCTTTTTGCCACCAGATTATATTGTAATATTCCTGAAAATTGTGTCCACGTAGTTATCGCACGATAAAGTTACGTGTTTTTGGATTTGATGGAAAAATAATTGATGGATGAATCAATCAAATTACTACATTTTGATATTAAATTGGATTCTATTTTATCCTTTAAACATTTTTTTTTTTATAAATATTAGATGTCATATACCAAAGAAACAATATGACTAAACCACCCAATATGTTCAATTATTTTTTTTGTTTGAAATCAGTGTTTTCGACAGTTTGAATACAGTATTTTCTATGAAAAATGATACGAGACCCGTATTCTTTGACCGAAAGTGTATTATTATACAGCTGCGTGTTACAAGGGGAACAAACCTTCTAACTATGTTCATTCCATGCTGTTATTACCTGTACATGTAATCATGTCTTATAGTCTTTGTATTTATTCAGTGATTCCACTCTGTCTAAAATAGAATTGAAACTTTAATAACAGTAATGATAAACATTACTTAGAAACTAGTCAATATTTTCTTCGGGATGTAATTAATTAGTATACACGATATAATCCGATAATATTTTATTTCAGAACCTAGTTAATCTAGTTACCAATATTATGTGAATGTTAAAAAAGTACTAAGTATAATGGTACTTTCGAAATATAATGTCTATGTTTATTGATTGATCATTTATATAAAAAATTCACGATTGAAAGATAGTTGTCAATAAATCGTTCGATACTTTTCATGCATTAGACATCAACGGGAGCGTTTAGCGAACTCTTTACAAACAAGTCAATCTATGAAGTTCTCTGAAGATCAACGTCTCTTAACCATTCATTGGCAGTCATTAGCACGCGTATTGTGTTTTTTTCTTCCACGTAAATAAAATATATGAGCTTAACGCACAAAAAGCTTTTTGTTGTACAGCATAGCATGGCAATGGCATGCAAAGCAAAAAAGTCATCGGAAATGATTCAGGCGTGCTTTAAAATGGCGTCATGTACGTTGATGCAGAATGAAATCATCAATGACGGAATAATATTTATTATCCTTTCACGATTTGTGTTAGTAGTCTTATAAAATAGTAAAATATTGGAGATTAATGCGGGTCTTAACCTTGACGATTTCAATTTATCCTTATAGCGTATAAAATAATACGAGCAAAAAACAAATCCTCGACGTAATCAAACTTCCTTTGCGCGTCCTTTGACAAAAGATCTATCTTGCGGCTTCTTTGAGTGTGTCCGCGCCGTGTCGTACCCCCTCCTGGTTCCTCGGAACTATAACCAATGGTCTTTTGTTTGTTAAACCAACAAACCGGTCTAACAACGTGGACTTTCATACACTCGTATTACGGATGAAATTCGTGATAGGTAGGTGGTGGTAGGTAGGCTCTGTCGAATCAAGCGGTAACGGCCGATATAATGCCAGACTCGGTTTTATTACCAAAATAATAAAGTGTATAATTCTTTGTGATTCTAAAGTTTATTTTTTGTAACCAGTAAAGGTAATGTCCCCGGTTAAAGTAGATGTTATCACTGTGATAATATAAATAAATATACTGTGTTATACATCGTGAGTTTGGGATAACTTATATTGATTCAGTTGTTTCGAGATTGTTTTACCTTTTATAGACTTTGGAGCACTTGATGTTGCTCGGGCCAATCGAGAGAAAATCAAGAATGATTTGTGGTATTTTCCTTGATACGATGCGGAAAAAAGTTACTGGCTATGGGACAGTCATATTATGGATATGAGACGGTCATATTAATTACATATTATGCATTTTTTAATCAAATCATTCAAACGGAAAACCCACCTTGCACCTCCACGTTGTTAACACGGGCAAGATTTTTTTTTCTTGAATCTATACGAATGACCTCTATCTTTAAAAATGCGGCTTTGTACAAACTACATAATTACTTATGGCTTATCTCTGATGAAGTGATGACTGGCCTCGTCAGCATTAAATAACCCACAATATTTTTTTAAGTTCCCAAATTATAGGTATCAGAAAAGTATGACGATTATTCGCTACCTTTTACATGCGTCTTGAAAAACTTGATTTTGCACTGTTTCGTGACGTGAATATGCTATACAGATAATGTATACTGCAAAAGAATCTTAAATAAGTGGAAATGTTTTCACTACATGACCTGACAGTGATTTCAAAATATATGTTTTTAATATTAGCTTGACCGGATTGACCGGATCCGTAACACTACCTTGCGTTCCAAAACTCGCATTGTCGTCGTAGGAGTAAAAACCGCAACGCTGAAATGGGGCTGGACTGGCCACGGTCGCCGAATGCATCCACAGAGATGGGCAAAACTAACTTACGGAGTGGATACCGCAGCGGAAACGGCGAATTGGTCGACCCAAGAAGAGATGGCGGGATGACCTGGATGCATTTTCCAACGACTGGCCTGAAATGCTGGCAAGGGGGATGCCTTTGCCCAGCAGTGGGACACAATAGAGGCTTCATAAAAAACAGCAAACTGTTTCGTCCGTTTATATTGAAAACAAAAGCACAATATTCTAGTAGTTTACCTGACAGTGCGTTGATTGTTCGTGGATTGATATTCATCACACGCGCTGGTACGTGTGATCGATCTTTTCTCGCCTTCGTTTGCATGTTGCACCGCAGGACTAGCAATTTCGTCTCTGTTTTAGTAAACATTCAGCTTTTATTTATATTATTATCAAAATGGATTCATTTGTTTTTACTCGACCAAGCTATAGTGGCCGCGTGGTTCGGTCGTCTAATCCAACGTAGTGGTTCAAGAACCCTGACCAGTGAGCTTTTCTAAACTCATCATCAGCTCATCTTTCAGTGAAGGAAAAAATTGCAATGAGGCTTGAAGCGTACGCTCGAAAAAATTCAGAGGGTAGTCAGTTTCGAAACGGCTTCGGATCAGTGCTGTGTCACTGACCGTATCACAACCTAATGAGTCTAATGACACGACAAAAAGACAGCTCAAAATTGGTCATTTCATTCCAAATGCAACCAACAATCAATTAGAAAGATGTAGCAGTCCATAAAATTTCGAAACAAAACGATTAGCACTAACTAATTGCTTTGAGGCGTCGGAGCGAGTCATTGCTTTCAAATTAAATCGTTTTGCAGTTTGCAGTTGACTGCTCGTTGGATCTCCAACAGTTTCCCCGTTAGCTGAAAAAATTGCTTACAGCAAGTTGCCAGAAATTAAATGCTGATGAACTCCAAAGCCAAGGAGTTGATTACCTTGTGGCAATAACTCCTGCCAACAACAACATAATATCTACTACGGTTGCATATTTGCATAAGAATATGCTTATCAACTCTTACTAGTATTGTATTTGTTATGAAAAGGTTTCTCGTCAAATTGTCAATAACATTGCATCCTTACTGTATCCCCGTTACGCGCATCGCATTATGAAGCTGTAAACATTACTGCGGTAGGCGTTTAATAATTTAATGTTTTTTTATTACTTATTAAACTGTCATGAGTCATGAATGAATAAAAACATGTAAAAATCAAATTAATGTGTATATCAATGAAAATCATCAAATCATACACAAATCGACTTAGTCCCACGGTAAACACGCTAAGGTTTGTGTTCCGGGACTTGCTGGTACTAAACGATGACATATGTAAATGGATAGATATTAAACTAGAGCGGCCAAAAGGCAAGAAAAGCATCAAAACAACTCGTTGCTCTGTAGCGAACTTCTCTTGACAGTCCTATGGTAAATTGTGCCCTCGTAGGTCTATCCAGACACTGAAGGCTACTTTATATCTTAAAAAATGGTACTTACTAGATATAAGTATTTTGGGTGCACGGAATGATAATTTCAAGTACCTATTCTTAGTGTAATTTTGACGTTAAATATGTATATTTAGTTTTGATACTTGTTGGATTGGAACGTGACATTTGAATTATGAATGATTCTGGGTCTGCCTTACAAGTCGACCAATTTAGGTACATTATTATAATTATGTGAATTTCGATTTGAAAAGCATTACCCTCCGCTTTCAGACAGTAAATTCCAAAATAATCAATCTATCCCTGAAATTTTAGTTTTAGTGCTTCT